>JANAVB010041423.1:0-60000 GCA_029216955.1 Iris pallida
TAACGTATATATTTGAAAACCTAACCTCAATATGCTTCTAACAAAAAAAAACGGTGAATGAAACAGACGTCTAGATCGACGGCAATCGCTCCACGAAATCGAGATCTCTTCTAGAACTCTCTCTAAAAAAGTTGGCTGAAATTTCTAGGTTTTCGTGAATTAATAACATATATATATAGGAGAGAGAGGCGGTGGCTGACTCATTTGAGCACCGATAGGTGGGCCAGAGGGTCGTTGACTGTGCTGGTGACTGTATAATTAATTATTTAATTACATAAAATCATTAAAAATTCATTTTAACTCCAAATAAATTCCAGAAAAATCCAGAAAAATTCTAGAAAATTCTTGAAAATATTTCTAGGTGTCTAGAGCATAAATAAAAGGTTTGGTCTCAAAATCACTTCATGTGTCTCTACAGTAAATCCCAAAACCCTATGGAAAAATAATTTCTGTAGGTTTTAATTATCCAAAAATTCCCAAAAATTCCAAAAAATTGTAAAATAGTAGAATAAAATATTTAGGACTAACTAGGGACCCTAGAAACCATATGCGACCTAATGTTATCATACTTCACCTATAGGCTTAGGCACGCTCCCGTGTGATCCCAAAATCAAATCTCTATTTAACAATAATTCTAACCACTCTATACTTAATAGTAATAAAATATAAATATAAATGAAAAATATTATCCAAAACAAAATTTTAATACTAGGAAACCAAATGCTACAAGCAGCACGGGAAGGTGATTGCCTATGCATCTAGGCAGTTGCGACCTCATGAGAAGAACTACCCTACTCACGATCTGGAGTTGGCCGCTGTTACCTTTGCTTTGAAGTTATGGAAGCATTATTTGTACAGAGAGCGGATTGAGATCTTCACGGATCACAAGAGCTTGAAGTACGTGTTCACTCAGAAGGAGCAGAACATACGGCAGAGACGGTGGCTTGAGCTGATGAAGGATATCGATATCTCGTTGCAGTACCATCCAGGCAAGGCCAACGTAGTTACAGATGCCTTGAGCAGGTATCCAGTCGCTATGTATTTGATGGCAGATCGTCATCTTTTGGCCAATCTGGATAGTTTGGGTATCGAGGTGATTGTTCCGGGCATAGAGATTCAGATGTGGGGCTTACAGATTCAGTCTGAGTTGATGGACAGAGTCAGATCAGTACAGTATGATGATGTTGCCCTGAAGAGCATCAGGGAGCAGGTACGGCTAGGTTTGTACGATAATTTCTCTATAGCCGAAGATGGGTCGCTGAGGCACGGTGCTAGACTGTGCGCTCCGAGTGGAGAGCTTCCGAAGGAGGTTCTTCAAGAAGCGCATCGCTCTCAGTACTCTATGCATAGTAGAGCCAACAAGATGTACAGAGATCAGAGAGAGCACGTATGGTGGTACGACATGAAGCGAGAGGTAGCTCAATTTGTATCTCGTTGTCTAGTGTGTCAGCAGGTGAAGGCCGAGAGGCAGAGGCCAGGTGGGTTGCTACAGCCAGTATCCATTCCTGAGTGGAAGTGGAAGAACATCACCATGGACTTTGTGTCCGGGCTTCCACGATCTCCTGGAGGAAAAGACGCGATTTGGGTCATTGTTGATCGATTGACCAAATCGGCCCACTTCTTACCTTTCAAAGTGGGTCTATCTATGGAGAAGCTGGCAGAGTTGTACGTGCGTCAGATAGTCAGATTGTACGAAGTTCCAGTGAGCAGTCTCAGATCGGGATAGTCTTTTCACTTCCCACTTCTGGAGGAGTTTGTATATTAGCTTGGGCACCTAGCTCAAGTTTAGTACCACTTACTACCCCTAGACAGACGGGCAGTTGTAGAAGCATGAAAAAGATGGAGTTTATGTGGATCATCACTCCATGTGGCCAAGCAAAACTAAGCCGCAGAAGCAGTGCTCTTGGAGTCTCCATGCGGCCAAGTAAAACTAAGCCGCAGAAGCAGTGCTCCTGGAGACCCCCATACGGCCAAGCAAAACTAAGCTGCAGAAGCAGTGCCCCTGAGACTTCATGCGGCTAAGACAACTTGAGCCGTAGAAGCAAGGCTCTCGAAGGTCCCATGCGGCTAAGGGGACTAGAGCAGCAGAGGGAAGGTTCTCATAGATCCCATACGACCAAGTGAAACCAAGCCGCAGAAGCAAGGTTCTCAAAGATCCCATACGGCCAAGCAGAGCCGAGCCGCAGAAGCAAGGACCCTAAGGCCGCTATGCCGCCAAAATGAGTCAGACTATACTTTGTGGAGGGGACACATGGCAATTTGACCAAGTCTCAACCACCTAGATTTGCTACAACAAAATTTCAACAATCTCCACCAGCTGGCAGCCCAAGATCGGGTCTTTGTATGTTGTTACAGGCGCGTGGCCACGTAGCCCTTTATGCGGCCCAAAATCTGCTATTACAGGAATCACTATAAATAGCAGGGTACCACACCCATGCTAAAGGTGAACAATCAAAGGCTGGCAAATTTCTTCAAGAGCAAAGACTGCGTCTGATAGTCCAAGGAGTAAGGCAGAGATGCTATACTTTCTTGAGCCTCCATCGTCACCCCCCAGAATCAAAAACTAAACAATTGTACTTAGATTGTTTCCTAGGATTTCTTTCTAGGCCTTCTTTTATAAAAGCGAGTTTGCAATCAAATTCAGTATCTTTGTAATACTTGTCTTTGATATTTAATGGCAAATAGATGGCGACTCGGCTGGGGACTTCCTTCTCTTTTGTTGAAAAGTTGGGGACGCAATCCGACGCGTCCAAGCTCGGCTCTACGCAGCAAATGCTTGTGTCTAGTTTTGACTAACAAATATTCGAAGAAATACTTTCTGAAGGGAGCGCCAGTCCATCACAGAATCGAGCCAACCCGAAGAGAACCCACAGGACGTCTAGGCGCAAAACTGTTGCCCCTTGCCAGGTTTTCAAAGAAGCTTCTTCTGCGGCCCAATCAAAGATCTCCTGCGACCTTGCTTTCGACCGCAGAGAACCCTACTATCCCCAAATCCAGCAAAGGAAAACACTATGATGCTGAGTTTTTGGAGGCACAAGGGAAATCCATACGGACGAAGAAGGGGCCGCATAAAAGAAATAGGCAGTCTGCCTATGCGGCAGCCAACTCTGGCCGCAGGTAGATGGCCCATGCGGTAGCCAAATCTGGCCGCAGACAGATGGCCCATGCGACAGCCAATCATGGCCGCAGACAAGCTGTCTCATACGGTCCTGTCAGAAGCTCTGTATTCGACCGTCTCTCATACGGGCCCGACCCCATGCGGCCCGTTGAGAATGTAGAATATTCTAATATGGACTCTACTTACTATGCGCCTTCGGGTGCTAAGTCAAAAAAGTCTAGGGCAGTACAAGCCCAACAAACCCAGTCAACTGTCCAAGCTGCTGACTGTCAACGGGTACCATTAGCTGTTATATGGGCTCCTGATGGAAAGTTGTACCGAACCACCTGCGTCCAGTCCCCCAGGGCTAATGAACAGGGTGGGTCTCAAAAGTCTCCCTATAACGATCGAGAGCAAGTGCTTTTACTAGCCTCGAATCAGGGAGCAAACATGATACCTACGCACCCGTGTGCTCGGGATACCAGAGTCCACAAATTGGATGCAATGGTAGATCAGTTTGCTATCGACTTGCAATAGGTGATTACTCACAAACGCAAGGAGAGAGAAGCAACCTTGGCATGTGATGAGCCCTTTTCGGGACATTATTTCACCTAAGTCATCATCAATTACTACTGCGATAAGTCGGCAGCACCTGAAGGTCGGTAGTCCGTTTTCTAACGACTGCACCAACCAGCACCTGTTCGACAACAACTTAAGAAACATGTACAAATTTTGGGAGACGAGGAATTTTCTTTCGCCTCCTGTAATTCAACTCGGAAGATTCCTCCCGGCAATGGAGGAAAGAAGATAGGCTCTTCCCGTCCGGCAATCTCAGTCAGCACTGCAAGGAAACTCTCATCTGGAGGATTGCCACCGACAACCACATGGGGTGTTTACCTAGGCACCCATTCCAGAAAGAAGCTTCCAATACCCGGAGGTGCACCCTCGACCACCCTGGGGGTAGATGAAGTTGGAGGTAGCAGTCCCCTCAATGTATGCGATAACCCGATGTTCCAAGAGCATACACAGGGGGTAGCGATCCACTAGAATTATGCAACAGTCTTGGACATCCCCGAGGATGAACACCTTCGCCAAGACGATGCAGCTTCCTGCACAGTGGTGGCACCCCTTCCGAATCCAGGAGGAAGATATTCCGACGTTCCCCGACGATTTTTCTATACGAGGGTACGACACGGAGAGCACCTCTTCTACGGTCCCTTCCACGTCTACCCATATACGGATGGTCTTTATGGCCGGCATGATCATGAAGGACCTACTGATCGACAACGTCTATAAGTACTTGAAGCCATGCTCCTATCCTTGGTCAAGTCAGTAGACGAAATAAAAGATGCCTTGCCGACTCAACCACTAAGGACACCCAGACAAACAAGCTTGGCACCCGCAGTCAACGCGGACTCCAATACGACCGCTCCTCCTTTGGGTAAAAATCCTCCAAGAGCATTTGCTCGTTTAGCTGCAAACGAAGCCAGGGAGGCAAGGAGGGAATTCCAGGAGCTTCGAACGATGTTCAATGCCCGAGACTCCTCCCGGGACCTCAGAATACGGTAGCAGTATCTCGTTGCCTGGAGAGATGTTTCTTTTTCGCCACGGTACAAACCGTTTCATATCGATTCATATGACGGGAAGACCTCTGCCAGCCGATACATGATGTATTTTGAGGTCACAACAGACCATTTGCCATACAGTGACACCATTCTCACGCGATTATTTAACGGAGCATTAGAGGGAATCGCGTTCGACTGGTACCGCAACCTTCCCGACAACTGCATCCATTCCTTTGACGGCTTCAAGCATATGTTCCTGAAAAGATTCTACGAAGTAGGGCATGATGTGACAATGTCATCTCTCATGGAAGTCGTTCAGGGAGAGAGGGAGCTAACGAGGAACTATATCGAACGGTTTCGCTAAACTTCGATGAGATTGCCCCAAGGCAATCCCGAAAGCTCCTTGATTGAAATCTGCCAGAAAAAGTTGCTCCCCACAATCAGCCTCTGGATGGGCGAAGATCAGTTCAGGAATTGGACGACCTTTATCATAAGCGCTACCAATACGGAGGCAAATTTAAATAAGGCTCGCCAGCTGGGATTACACATCCCAGATGTAGAGGACAAAGACAAACGTCCTGGTACTACCTCCAGTAGTAACAACAGTAGCGGTACCACCAATAACCGAGACACCAAGGGCAAATAGGCCATATTCGTGGGTACGACCAAGAAGCCTGAAAAAAAAGCAGACAGAAGCTCACTCGCCCAAGGTGAATTACTCATTCGAAGATAGTCATGTCAAGCCTATCTTCGACATGCTCTTGCAAGGGGATAGGATCCAACTCCCTCTACCATGGCGCGAACCTCGAGCGGCAGAGATGGAGGACCCAAATATTGCCACTTCTACCGCTATGTCCATCATTCCACTCATGACTGATTCCAATTGAAGCAGTACATCCAGAGTGTTATCTACTCCAAAGCTCTGTCATTAGATTTCGAAGAGGTTACCGTGGCTGCGAACATGGTATCAGTTCAGTTCGGTGACTTCTCCCCAACAAATACTCAAGACGGGGTAATACCTATCCCCTGGACAACGATGGAGGTTACTAATCTATCACCCGTTCGGGACTAGACGACTGGCTTGATACCTCTCACCACGTCACGAGGAGAGGTCATGTGGGTGCACCCAGACTTAGTGCCCGAAGTTACCCAGGCGGTGCCATCTTCAACTAGTAAAAAGAAGGGTAAGAAGGCCAGATCCTGCCATATAATTTCAGTCGAAGATGAGGAGGCGGCGGCCATTGTTACCCGGTCTGGGCACAAGTCCAGCCCACTCTGGGTAATTTAGTCGAAGACCCTCAACCGATAATGCTTTCTGCTACTGATGTTCCGGGGCCGTCTCAGCCTCCACCGATGGACATGTCCAAGCTGAAGGAACCCCGCTTCGACAGACCACTCTGTAAGGATCCACCTCAGGGGCTGGAGAGACCTTACAACTTTGACATATTAGCACAACTGGCTAATACGCCAGCAAAGTTGTCGTTATACGAGCTCCTAAGGCTCTCCAAGGATCTTCGTGTCGCATTGAGCGAAGTACTCCAGAATGCTGACGCCTACATAGCCCAAGTCAAGCCTACGGGAAAAGACTCGTCGACAGTTCGCCAGGGCAGCAACTATATGGATGTAATGCCTAACATCGTATTCACCCCACAAGACATGTTGATCAAGACCAACTTGTACGATTGCCTCTTGTACTACACTGGATACATAGGCGACATCAAGGTGGGTCGGATGCACATCGATCCTGGCTCGTCAATAAGCATCATCCCGAAAAACTTACTTCAGCTCCTCGGCATCCCTATGCACCGGCTAGTGGCTACCAACACTGCCATTAGCGGTTTCAACTCGAGAAGGAGCTATCCCCTGGGAAAGATCCGCTTGAAATGTCAGATCGGCGACCTGAAGATGGAGGTTACCAGCTACGTCATAGACATAGATACGTCCTACAATATCCTCTTGGGGCGTCCGTGGATACATGACTATATAATCGTGCCATTTACACTCCACCAGTGCTTCAAGTATGTCAGTAAGCACGGCTTCGTGAAGACGGAATTCGCCAACATCGATCCCTTCAAAGGGGTTGAGTCTTACTATTCTTCGGAGGCTTGTCTATATGAAGAATCCAAAAAGTACATAACTGACGAACTGGAGGCCATAACAGGGTCAGAAGAACCTCTGAAGATCCATCTCCAAGCCCGTAAACCAGGCAAAGCTGCACCCCTTATCGCAACTTTGCATAAAGAAGTTTTCGATTCCTCCGCTCCAGCTGCACGGTTGGAACCGATGGTCATCTGACTCTCGAGGTCCAGCCAGGAGCCAAAGCCCGTCATCGAGCCGATGGTCATCCGACTGCCAAAATCCAATCAAAGGCAAGAGAAAGATGCGAGGCCCTCTGTGGCACCGATGGTGATCCGATTGCCAAAATTCAGTCAAAGGCAATCGAAAGATACAAAGTCCTCTGTCGAGCCGATGGTTATCCGTCTCCCCAAGACGAGTCGACAACCAAGCGTTGATCCCAGGCCCTCAGGCAAGCCAATGCCATGAGCGGAACCCTTGGTGGTCAAGTTGCCCAAGACAGCGTCCCAACCTCCGGTCACGCGGAGGAGGGGGGCGGGGGGTAGCTGAAGATGAGGCAGAACTCGCGAAGTATCTTGTTGCACAGGTGGATAGTCCCTCTCCTGATAATGTAATCCCTGTAGACAAAATTCCTTATTTCATCAATAAGAGGCTGCCATTGAACTATCCTGAGTGTAATATGCTTAATCTGATGTATGCTGTGGGGCACGGTCTAGATATTAACCTGTACACACAGGTGACAACTATCCATACCGCAAACCGACTTACTCCCATTAGAGGTGCATACTTTCCACTACTAAAATACAGCAATTTGGCGACGGACCATTAGCGATGGATCTTGTCCGTCGGTAATAGCGACGGACTAGCAACTACCTTGTGACGGACAACCGTCAGAAAGCAATGGATAATTTTTTTATTTTTTTGTGTCAAAATCAGTCGCACATCTGTCACTAATTTGACAAAAATTTAGCGACGGATTGATCTCCGTCGCTAATATGTCGCACATTGTGGCGGCAAAATCTGAAAAAAATGGCACAATAAATTAGCGTCTAACTAGCGACGGACGTTCCGTAGGTAATGGGTATTTAGCGACTACCTAGCGACGGATATATCCGTCGGTAGTCTGTCGCTAAATACTATAACCTAACTTAAATTGAATCGACAGGAGGGAATTTTTCATTCCCTCCAAAAAGACTATCTCGCTTCCCCCCCCTCTCTCTCTCTCCGGTGGTGAGCTCTCTCCGACGGGTCTCTCTCTCCGGCGAAGCTCTCTCTGACGGATCTCTCTCTCAGGTATGCTCTCTCTCTCTCCCTCTCTCCCTCTTTGTGTTTAACATATAGGGTTTCGGGTTTTGGGTTTTGGGGGGTCGACTGTCGCTGGGGCCGACGGGGTGGGGGAAATGAGTGGGGGCGGGGGAGGGGAGAGAGGGTATTGAGGGCGGGAAGCATGGTAGGGTTTAGGGTTTCGGGGCAGGGGTAAGGTTTCGGGTGGGGGGGTTGGCTGTCGCGGGGGCCGGCGGTGATGGAGGAGGGAGGAAGGCGGGGGGTGGATGGTGTTGGGTGCGGGGCGGGGGGCAAGGGGGTGGGTGTTTGTTGTCGGGGGGTGGGAGGAGGGGGTGGGTGTTTGCTGTCGGAGGAGGGAAGGCGACGGAGAAGGGGGTGGGGCGGGGGTTTGCTGTCGGGGGTGGACTGTGGGGGGACAGGGGTGGGGGAGGGGGAGGGGGTTTTGCTGTCTGGCGGGGTAGGAGAGGGGGTGGGGGGTATCAGTGGTTTCGGATCGGACCATTCCTATGAGTATCGGTGGTTTCGGATCGGAGTATCGGATCGGAGGAGGGGGTATAGGTGGTTTCCGATCGGACCAATCCTATGAGTATATTAGATCGGGGGAGGGAGGTATCGAAATCGGTATCGGATCGGAGGATGGGGGATGGAGGAGTGGGTCGGGTAGGGGATGCTGTCGGGAAGGGGGGTCGGGGAGGGGGTGGGGGGATGGGGGAGGGGGGGTACCGTGGGGGGTGGGTGCTGTCGGGGAGGGGGGGTGGGGTGGGGGTCGGGGAGGCGATGCTGTCGGCACACACACATACATACATACATACACACACACACAATATATATATATATAGGAAAAAATATATATATATATATAAGAGTATATATAAATTTTAGTATGTTCGAAATCGAAACTGAAATCAAAACCAGATCAGTTTCGGTATCGTGCTATTCCTATGAGTATCGGTATCGGTATCGGACTGTTTCGTTGAGTATCGGTATCGGTATCAGACTATTTCGTTGAGTATCAGAATCGGTATCAGTATCGGTATCAAACTAATTATGTTTAGTTTGTCTTACGATGCAGATTTTCACATCCAAATTAAAATAGATCGTTACTTTGTTAATCGTACATGGATGTACCAGCGGATCAACCTCCTCGATCGTAGGTACTTATAAGTATTGACCGTAGATTAGTATCAATCTATCGGTTTGGTATAGGCCGTATTGGTTGGTATTGGTCTTAGTGAATTGGTATCGTCCTATCCGATATGTATCGGCCGTATAGCTAGAATTCGTATTAGCCTTATCGATTTGGTATTTTTCATATCCGATAGGTATACCGTGTTGGATTAGTATAGACCATTTCGGATTAGTATCGTAGAAGGCTTAGTAACAACTGTGCTTGGATTTCTCTCTTCTAGAGCTAGATTACCATTGTAAAAGAGTCACGAGAGCGTAGCTGGCCAGTTACAGAACATACATGCTTCCTTTTCAATCTCACTTTTCCTGATGGAAAAGGAAGCATGTATGTTACTGTAACTGGCCAATCATGATCTGGTGACTCTCTTGCAATGGTATTCTAGCTCGAGAAGAGAGAAATCCAAGTACAACTGTTACTAAACCTTTCACGATACTAATCTGAAATGGTCGATTCTAATCAAACACGGCTGATACCTATCGGATATGACCAATACCAAATCGATAAGGCCAATATGAATCCTAGCTATACGGCCGATACATGTACATATCGGATAGGACGATACCAATTTGTTAAGGCCAATACCAATCTGATACGTCCTATACCAAACTGATAGACCGATACTAATCTGATATAGTAGATACTGAGTACATCCGGCCTATACCAGCGGATCCACCAATTACTGCACGATAGGCCCAACGACTCCAGTTACATCCGGTTATTGGTGAGTACATGATTACATAGTAATTCTGTTAGTCTTGTGATACAGATTTTTACCTCCAATCTACGATGGATCGTTACTTCTTTGATCGTATATGGATGTACAAACGACAACACGAGTGTAGCAACGTATAAGTAGTGTACAGTTTAGAAAAAATATAGCTAGGAATTAGTCAAGAATAATTATAATTAATTCAGGATTATTAATTCTTGATCAAGATCATCAATCAAGGTCAAGAGTTGATAACCAAGATTAACGTACAATTAATCAAGATGATATAGAACGTAGTGTAGATGCAACGTATAAGTAGTGTACAATTTGGCATATTCCGCTCCGATACTGACCGATACCCGATACTGATCGATACCGGTCCGATACTGTCCGATACCGATATACTTTGGCATGTCCCGGTATTGGTATCGGACTATTCTTATGAGTATCGAAATCAGTATCGGACTATTCCTATGAGTATCGGTATCGGGCTATTCCTATGAGTATCGATATCGGACTATCCCTATGAGTATCGGGGGTGGCTGGCCGCGGGGGGTCAAAACATACACACATAAACACACACAAACACAAACACACACACACACACACACACGCACGCACATATATATATATATATATATATATTATATATATATATATATATTATATATATATATATTTTATATATATATATATATATATATATATATATATATATATATATATAGGAGTATATATTAACTTTGGACCGAAACCAAATAAGTAAATTTAGTATATTGAAAACCGAAACCGAACCGAATTTTTTAAAACCGAAACCGAACCGAATAAGTAAATTTAGTATATTGAGGCTCTCCCCTGTACACACACCCACCCTTAACACATACACAATTGACTAGGACACACACACCCTCCCACTCTTTCACTCTCACTGTCACACCCTTAACACACACACATTTGACTGAAACACACACACATACACCCCTCACCATATCACTCTTTGTCTATACACCCAATGTTATCCTGATTGGGCTAGGAACTTGATCCTGACAGCGTAATGTTATCCTATTCTCAGAAGAAGAACTATAAGGATATATCTTTTCACAACATGTTACCTTGTCAAAGACCCTTAATGCGAATATCATGTTACCGCGTTGTCGGAAGACTAACATGTCATAATTTTTTAAGTCGTGTGCTTTGACGTGCGTGCTAGGACACACCATGGGTGGTGGCGCACGCAGGCCGAGTCCCTACGGGATGCGCCATGAGTCATGGCGTGCGCCAGAGACCCCCCTCCTGCTGTCTTCTCTGTGAGCCCCACCAACCCCCATACACCCCCCCAGCGCACGCCATGAGTGGTGGCACTTTCATAGATGAATTTCATCTTGATTTTATTTGGGATATTTCTAATCATGACTGTGGTCTTCCAGCAGCTTTCGTCTTGTTCTTTGAACTGGAAGTCCTCGGGAGGTGGAAGCGGAAGGAAGCTGTGGCTCCTTCGGCCGACTCTACACTTGCTCCTCAACACCATCATGGAAAAATTGCCAGCACCTCCAGCAAAACCTCTGTACTTCCTCCAGGTTATGCCGCCAGCTGTGCTGCTTCCCCGTCCTCTTCCTGCCCACTTTTTCTTCTCCGACTCTACACTTGAGCTGGATATCATATGTGGCTGAGAGTGCCAAATAAGAAGAAGGGAAGTAGGGAGGAGCAGATGGGTACAGAGCCATAGTGGAGGAGAGGAGAAGGAAGAAGCTTGATCAGAACGGAGGAATGGATGGATGGAAGAGAACTAGAAAGCACTGATCTTTCCTATTGTGAGAACTATGAATAGTAAGAAAGGAGAGGGAGGTCTTTGACTTTTGTGTTCATCATCATTAGAGGGAGCAGCACTGGAAAAGTTGTGACGTTGATAGCATGAGAGAGGGAGTGGGGGAATGGAGGGAGGGAAGTGGCTGCATGCCTTTGGCTCACTCGAGCGGTATTTGTGCGTCAGTGTCCCTATTATTTGTAGGCGTCTCCCTAGCGCGCCATGGGTGGTGGCGCGTCACCCTTCTCCCGTCCGACCACTACGACACGCCATCTCCAATGTCGTTTCATTACTCCGATTACAATTTCGATAAACTTCTTACTTTTTTTATAATTTGAGTAAATTTTTTTACCCTAAATAAAAATTTTTGTTGTCAGAGAGATGGCTTCCAAGACTCTCCGAGGTGGTGTTGCTAGTCGAGGAAGGGGCCGAGGCAAGAAACCCTTAGAGGTCGACACGGAGGAAGTCCCCGTCGTCAAACAAGAGCTGGTGACTGTTAAGGAGGAGGTGTTACCAAAGGTCGAGGTCAAAAAAGAACCGATGACCATCAGGGAAGAGATTGCTCCCTAGGTTGAAGTTAAAGAGGAGCCACCGTCAGAGAGTAGTACGGGACTGACCCTCCTGTCCCTACAAAAGACCTCAACCAGATTGAGCCTTGGTATGCAAAGTGGCTGAGAGAATGGTACATGCCTCAACGCAACTATGATCCCTGTCTGTGAGGATTCATCGTCTGACTTGCGATCTTTGCTGAGGCCAAAGTCGATTTTCCTTTTTATTGAATATTGTATATTTGTGTTTAAATATTGAATATTTGTGTGTTTTGTGTGAACAATTTGAATGCTTGGGATATTTGTGTATTGGAATTGTTGGTGTGTTTTGTATATTGAAATATTTGTGTGTTTTGTATATTTGTGCTTGGGATATTTGTTTTATTGAATATTGAATATTTGTGTTTTGTATATTGGAATTGTGTATATTGGAATTGCTTGGGATTATTTGTGTGTTTTGTATATTGGAATTGTGTATATTGGTAATGTCCAATTTTATGCTATTTGTTTCAAAAAATTCTCAGCTACCGACGAACTGGCGACCACATTCCGACGGACTATCCATCTCTAACTGGGGGATTCCCAGTTAGCGACGGATGGGCGACTAAAACTCGACGGTTTATCCGTCACCAAGATCCTGGAATTATGAAAGATATCCAGGAGCCTGTCGACGGAATATCCGTCGCTACTCCGCCACTAATCCGACGAGGTTAGCGACGGATGAGCGACGGATTAGCGACGGATGTTGCGTATCAGAAACCCTCTGATACGCGTTTAGCGACGATTTAGCGACGTATTGTCCGTCGCTAATCTTTGGTATATTAAAATTTTAAACTGTCGAAGTTGACGGAAAGCCATCGGCTAGCCGTCGTTAACAGTTTTGATTTAGCCAACGGTAATCCGCCGCTATAGTCGCTAAGCGACGGACTAGTTTTAGTGACGAGGCTATTCCCGACAAATTTTTTCAGCCCGTACCCGTCGATAATCTGTCGGTAATTTCAATTAGAGACGGATAGGGCCGTCGCTAAATCGTTGTATTTTAGTAGTGTCCTAGTTGCGGGTAGAAGAGAAGGGGATCACATGATCATCTTCGGCCGAAAAGAAGGACCTCAACCTTTCATGCCACAAGAGTTCGATCTCGAACCCAATGCTGGAAGATTGCCGCTCTACCTGTATAGTCCCTAAGCCAAGCATTTCATGCAAAAGTAGGGATACGACATGGAGGCTACCCCAGGTCTAAATTACAGCAACAGCCGACGATCGCTTCTGCAGCTGTCAGCCCCGGTTGAGAAACCTCGGGATTGTTATAGCAAGTTCAGATGCGGCCTCGGTTATGTTACACCAACGACAACGCCCGAGAGCTCCGATGAGGAATGCGAGTGGCATTCTCACTCATCCGAATCGCCTACATACGATTCGGATGATAGCATTGGGGATATATTCAGGCAGACATTGTCTGTCAATATGGCATCCGCTAAGATTGAAGAGGAAGACAAAGATCTACTTGAAGCTCTGGAACTGGAGCCATGGGCCCAACAACTGGATGCACAATGGGAGAAGCGCTTTGAACAACGAGACCCTCCCACTGAAGACGAAGTCTTGCAAGTTGACCTCGGCAACGAATCCTTCCCAAAGCCAATCTTTGTCAGTAAAAGCCTGACAGACGGCGAGCGGGAGTCATTGTTGCAACTCGTTCGAGAGTATATCGACGTTTTTGCTTGGAGCTATGAAGATATGCTAGGGCTAAACCCTGAGATCGTACTTCATAAGCTTAATATTCATTCGGACGCAAAACCAGTCAAACAACAGCAACGACGGTTCCGTCCAGACATCATGAACTCCATCGAAGCGGAAGTAAACAAGCTTATAGCTAGTGGTTTCATCCGGGAGGAGCAGCACCCAGACTGGATAGCTAATATAGTACCAGTAGTCAAGAAGAATAAAAAAATTCAAATTTGCATCGACTTCCGTAATCTGAATGCGACATGTCCTAAGGATGAATTCTCTCTTTCCATCACCGACATAATGATCGATAATATGTGTGGCTTCGAACGCATGTCCTTTATGGATGGCTTTTCAGGATACAACTAAATCAAAATGTCTCCTGAGGATGAGAAGCATATGTCATTTCGAACACCGATCGGCGTGTATTGTTACACAGTTATGCCCTTCGGCCTAAAGAACATCGGTGCTACATATCAACGAGCTATGAGTGTTATCTTCTGGGATCACTTGCATAAGACGATGGAGTGTTGTGTTGACGACATCGACGCTAAAAGTCGTTTCAAGGATGATCACTTACATGATTTGAGGACAGTGTTCGACCTTATGCGAGCGCTCAATATGAAGATGAATTCTACCAAATCTTTTCTGGGCGTGTCCAGCGGAAAGTTCTTGGGCTTTGTCATTGCTTCCCGGGGTATTCACATAGACCCCGACAAAATAAAAGCAATCCTGGAAATGAGTCCACCGAGGAACCTCCGTTACCTCCATGACCTTCAGGGAAGACTAGCCTACATCAGGAGGTTTATATCTAACCTCTCAGGCGATGTCAACCCTTCACACAATTCATGAAAAAAGGCATCTCTTTCGTATGGAATGAAGAATGTCAACGCTCCATAGATGACATTAAGGAATACCTGACGAATCCGCCAGTTCTGGTAGCCCCGGTCGCCGGAAAGCCCTTCCTGCTCTATGAATGGGCGATGGAACATTCCCTCGATGCCTTGCTTGCACAGAACAATGATGCGGGGCATGAACAAGCTATCTACTATTCCAGCCGAATGATGGTGGGGTCGGAGCATAGGTACACCGTCGTGGAGAAGGAATGCCTTGCCTTAGTGTTCGCCATTCAGAAAACACGACACTATGTGTCAGGGCCATCCATGTTGTCTCACGAGTTAATCCCCTCAGGGTTCTCATGAACAAGCCAGGCGCACTCAGTTCTCGTCTGGCCACTTGGGCGATACTGTTCTCCCCTACGATATGGTTTTCGTTCCGTAGAAGGCTGTCTAAGGTCAAGTCTTGGCCAACTTCTTAGCAGCCCATCCAGGCTCAGAAACATCCAGAATCTATGAAGAAATCCCAGACAAAGTCGTTAACTCAAACATGACTTCACATGATGACGTTTGGCAAATGTTCTTCGATGGCGCTTCAAGAACGGGGCCCCAAGGTGATATCGTCGCTGGAGTTAGTATAATATTAATTTCTTCCTCTGGATTGGTGGTCAACCGGGCATACTCTCTCACAGAATCCTGTTCAAACAATGTAGCCGAATATAAAGCTTTGGTCTTCGGGCTCCGACTCGTAAAAGAAGTGGGAGTTGAATACCTAGAAGCATACGGCGACTCGCAGTTGATTGTTAATCAAATCCCGAAGCTCATACGAGGTTCGCAACATGGACCTGATTCCTTATAATCAGACAGCAAATGCCATCATTACAACCTTGGAAGGGTTCTTTATAGAGCATGTTCCCAGGCTCCAAAATATTGAAGCCGACACCTTAGCAGGCCTTGTCGCTTCTTTGGCAGTTCCAAATCATGCTCATGATCTAGTCGACGTGGTAGGCTATGAGCTGGTCTGTCCCAAAAACAACGTTCAACTAGGTACGAGTTACTCCAACCAGATAAGCAATAATGTGCAAGACTAGATACTCCCGTTTATCGACTTTACAGTCTACAAAATCCTGCCTGAGAATATGAAAGAAGCGACTTCAATCAGAAGGCGTTCTCTCAGATTCTTTTATGACACAGAAACAAAAATGTTATATCGACGATCCTACGACGGGCTACTATTAAGATGCCTGTCAAATGCAGAAGCCAAAGAAGCCTTACGCGAGGCTCATGATAGCATTTGTGGGGCTCACCAACCTGGCCCGAAGTTACAGGACTGTCTCCGTCGGATGGGCTATTATTGTCCTACAATGGTAGCAGATGCAGTCGATTATGCAAAGAAGTGTAAGGCTTGTCAGATCCATGCAGACTTCTTACATCTACCATCCGAATTCTTGTACCCAACAGTGGCCTCTTGGCCATTTGAAGCATGGAAAATGGACATCGTTGGCCCAATCACCCCGTCGTCGTCCAGGGGACACCGATTTATACTTGCAATCACCGACTACTTCTCTAAGTGGATGGAAGCTGTTCTGCTGGCAGAGGTAAAAACATCAAACGTGATCAGTTTCATAAAACATTATGTCATTTACCGTTTTGGACTGCCCCGGAGAATCATTCATGACAATGGTTCGTAGTTCGCAAGCCATTCTTTCTATCGATTATATGACAAGAATCGGATCCAGAACATGGCTTTAACGACATACAATCCATCGACTAATGGTCTGGCTGAAGATTTTAACAAGACCATAATTAAGCGATCTCAAAAAGTTCGTGTCTTCAAACAAACGCGACTGGAATAAAAAGCTGGACGAATGCCTATGGGCGTACGGCACTATGATTCGGACGGCTATAGGAAATACATTATTCTCTCTGGTGTATAGGAGCGAGGCAGTTCTCCCATTGGAGACCCAGATACCCTCGCTCCGTATGGCCCTTACTTACCGGTTGACGTCTGACGATAACTACCGCCGACGACTACAAGAATTGGAAGCCTTAGACAAGAAGCATTTGCAAGCTCAACAAAGAATCGAGATCTATCAAGCATACATCTCTCGGGCCTTCAATAAGAAAGTCAAGCAAAGGACATTCCAAGTAGGCGATCTTGTCTTGGCCGTTCGTAGACCGATGGTCATGACTCACAAAACCGCCAGCAAATTCTAGCCCAAATGGGAGGGTCCATTCATCATCAAGACCGTATTCTCCAACGGCGCATACTGGCTCACGAAACAGAATGGATACTTGCTCATAATGCCCATAAACGGCAAGTTTCTGAAGAAATACTATATTTAAGGACATGCTGGTACTTTCTTAAACCACCAAAATCTCCTAGATTGTCGAGTTATGTACACCAAGTACCTCTGAACTCACACTCTATTAGCTCTGAGTGGATTCATATTGCATCCCCCTGGGTGACAAGTCATGTATACTTAAATACCTCTGAACTTCTACCCTGATGCTTCACCCCGCCAGAGTTTACCAGGCTTATTGCCATCTCTGAGCAAACTTCCTGGTCTTGATTATCGTATGTCACGTCTATATTACCTCTGATACCGATAGTCTCTTGACTTAACACCTAAATCTAACCCGCGATAAAATCACAGTGTTAAGGCCACAGAACCTATCACGTCCATATTACATCTGTTGGATTTTGTCTCAAATCTATTACTCGTACCACCAGTGCGCAAAAGGGTAATAGGTCCACCAAAAAATTTATTCATGATTATCGTGTGTCACTTCCATATTACCTCTGATACCGATAGCCTCTTGACTTAACACCTGAACCCGACCCTGGATAAAATCATGATGTTAAGGCCATAGAACCTATCACGTCCATATTACCTCTGTTGGATTTTGTCTCAAATCTATTACTCGTACCACCGGTACGCAAAAGGGTAATAGGTCCACCAAAAAATTTATTCATGATTATCGTGTGTCACGTCCATATTACCTCTGATACCAATAGCCTCTTGACTTAGCACCTGAACCCGACCCGGGATAAAATTACGGTGTTAAGGCCACAGAACCTATCACGTCCATATTACCTCTGTTAGGTTTTGTCTCAAATCTATTAATCGTACCACTAGTGCGCAAAAGGGTAATAGGTCTACCAAAAAATTTATTCATGATTATCGTGTGTCACGTCCATATTACCTCTGATACCGATAATCTCTTGACTTAGCACCTGAACCCGACCCAGGATAAAATTATGGTGTTAAGGCCACAGAACCTATCACGTCCATATTATATCTGTTAAGTTTTGTTTCAAATCTACTACCCGCACTATCAGTACGCAAAAGGGTAATAGGTCCACAAAATTATTTCAAATCTATTACCCGCACTACCAGTGCTCGCATTTCCAGATGCACAAATGGGCAATAGGTCCACAAAAAAGTCCCACAGTGGGATGTCCTTTATCAATCGTAAATACTGTATTAGGCCCTCTAATACAAGCACCAAAGATACCACAAACAAAGAATGAAGTGAATGTATTCTTTTACTCAAAATCAGTTACATTCATAGGACTACATCTACGGCAGAAAAAATAAAAAAGGGAAATCCACTACTCATCAGCAACACATAGTTTGGTCAGTTTGGCAGCGCTACGCCTTCGTCAAAAAGCAGTTTCGCAGCCCTCGAAAGGATTCATGTTTTACTGCAGATAAGCAAACAAGTCTGTTGAACCTTCGAGAAGCCATACGGAGGAGGGCAAATATAGCATGCTAAAAAGCATCTACAAACACTAACTTTCTCTCCTCCGTATTACGGACATCCTAGGCCGGTTCCTCCAAAAGGCCATACCTTCAAAACAAAATCCCTTGTGTTGCTTTTGCCTACTTGGAGAGCCATAAAAATAGAACTTTCACGGTGATGCCCAGCCACCGTCCGACTATCCGATGTATAAAGGTTCTTTCTACCATCTAAGGAAAACCCTTCCGAAGCATGGAGAGTTCTGAGCTGTCTGATGTGTGTGTCAAATGTTGCATCTTTACCATATCCAAAATCGTCGATACCGATCCTGGGGGAATTTGCTAACCAGATCCCAATGAAAATATAAAAAAGGGAAGGGGTTAGCAGTCAGAAGAAAACAAAGTGAATGGGTTTTTCTCTCTTAGTTAATGCGACCCAGCCATAATAGAACACACGTGGCCCAGATCAGGGGAGAGCTCATATGGCTCGATCGTGTGGAATCTATGCGGCCCGAATACAGACATGGTACAAGCTGCATGTACTATGATACTTATGCGGCTCGGTCCATGCGGCCCAGTCACATAGAGTACATGCGGCACATTCTCCACGAAGGCCAACTGTGAACTAAAGGCATTGAAGCCATGGCACAGCAGCAAAATATGGTCAGACCCGTGCATAAAGCATGCGACATGGCCATCTAGGTTCAAAGCATTCGTTCTCCCACTATCCTTACAGTGGATAGGAGGCTGTACGAAAAGATGAGAAGAGAATAATTCCACATCTATTGACGAAGAGGCAATCCCCTTTTCTTTGTTAGCAACGTCGGTCGACTTGGGGGCTTCGGGGGCCATGGCTGATCGGGAACATAAAAGAATATTGGAAGAGAAGAGGCTGAAAAGAGAAGAAGACGAAAGAAATCAATAGGAGTTCTCTTGCTGCTGTACGACCTACATATTTATAGGCTACCAAGAAGTAGAAATGGATAGGCACTGCTTCGGTTATCGTGCCATTAAAAATAATGATGGCCCTGGGGATTCTATCCTTTATAACCGTCACAGCAACCGAAAAGACAGCACCAAATCCAAAACCGAATCACAGCATTAAAATGTAGTAAATACAGCAATGACAGCTGGACAGAGTCTCTATGCGGCTCAAAATTTCCCTGTGGACCGAGATCTCCTTACGGACTGAGATCTTCCTGCGGCTTGAAACTTACCTACGGCTTGACGTTTCTTTTCCATGCTTCTTATTCAAAGTATTCCAAATTTGCAATTTGAAAACTTTGAAGGGGGTCTTGTAGAAGCATGAAAAAGATAGAGTTTATGCGGATCATCACTCCATACGGCCAAGCAAAACTAAGCCGAAGAAGCAGTGCTCCTGGAGACCCCATGTGGCCAAGCAAAACTAAGACGTAGAAGCAGTGCCCCTAGAGACCTCATGCGGCTAAGAAAACTTGAGCCGCAGAAGCAAGGCTCTCGACGGCCCCATGCTGCTAAGGGGACTCGAGTTGCAGAGGGAAGGTTCTCATAGATCCTATGCGACCAAGTGAAACCAAGCCGCAGAAGCAAGGTTCTCAAAGATCCCATGCCGCCAAGTAGAGCCGAGCCGCAGAAGCAAGGCCCCTAAGGCTGTTATACGGCCAAAGTGAGTCAGACTCTACTCTATGGAGGGGATATATGGTAATTTGAACATATCTCAACCACCGAGATTCGCTACAACAAAATCTCAACAATCTCCACCAGTTGGCAGCCCAAGATCGGGTCTTCGTGTGCTGTTACAGATGCGTGGCCACGTGGCCCTTTATGCGGTCCAAAATCTGCTATTGCAGAAATCACTATAAATAGCAGGGTACCACACCCATGCTAAAGGTGTGCAATCAAAGGATGGCAAATTTCTTCAAGAGCAAAGACTGAGTCTGATAGTCCAAGGAGTAAGACAGAGTTGCTACAATTTTTCGAGCCTCTATTGTCACCCCCCAAAATAAAAAAACTAAACAATTGTACTTAGATTGTTTCCTAGGATTTCTTTCTAGGGCTTCTTTTGTACAAGCGAGTTTGTAATCAAATTCAGTGTCTTTGTAATACTTGTCTTTGATATTTAATGGCAAATAGCAGTCAGAGAGGACGATCCAGACACTTAAGGATATGCTTCGCATATGTGTGTTATACCTCGGGGTTTCTTGGGAGGATCATCTTCACCTGGTAGAGTTTGCTTACAACAACAGCTACCAGGCTAGTATAGAGATGTCACCATTTGAGGCTCTATATGGACGGAGATGTCACGCTCCTTTGTCATGGGACAATGTCGGCGAGAGGATAATGCTTGGACCGGAGATGGTAGTGGATGCGTCCAAGAAGGTTAGACTGATTAGAGACAGACTTTGGGTGGCTCAGGATAGACAGCGGCATTCGGCCGATAGCCACCGGAGACCGTTAGAGTTCGAGGTTAGTTTCAGTTTTCTGTTGTGTTTGTTTGTTTGGTTTTGTGTGTTGAGTTTTATTTTATGTCTAGGCTGGTGATACGGTATTTCTGGAGATTTCTCCGACACGTGGCCGTGGTGGGAAACTTAGTCCGTGCTACATCGGGCCTTTCACTATCCTTGAAAGGATCGGTGTAGTAGCTTATCGACTAGACTTGCTACCTACGCTCGAGGGAGTGCACAACTTGTTCCATGTGTCAAAGCTGAGGCGATACGTAGCAGATCCTAGCCATGTATTGGATCATTCAGCGATAGAGGTGGGGCCTACTCTCAACTATCCAGAACAGCCAGTGGAGATTCTGGATCGTTGGGAGAAGGTGCTCCGGGACCAGGTCATACCCTTGGTTCCTGTTACATGGAGTCACCACTCTCTAGGTGAATCTACCTGGGAGAGGGACGATGACATGCAGGAGCGTTTCCCTTATCTCTTCGAGCCTTGAGGTATATGTTATTTTGTTTCTGCATGTGTTTCCTGTGATTTGTTTATTTTAATTTCGAGGACGAAATTTTTTTAGGAGGGTAGATTTGTAACTCCTAGTTTTCAAAAATGAGGGTAAAGTGATCATTTTTCATTTTCTAATTTTTTGGAATTATTTATTTATTAATATTGTTATTTGGAGATTAGTTAAGTCGAGTTCAAATTTTATCTCGTTTCGACTTGTATCGGAGACCCGGATAGCTTAGACTCTAGTCGAGAGCCAAAGATTAGTTAGACATGGCCTATAAATCCTACTAATTAGTCTAGTGTAATTAGGCTAATCCTACATAACTTGAATGGTTGATTAGGAGATTAAAACTTGACCTTTTTGACCCCAAACTCTCACATGACTTAAGTTGACCCAAAGGAGACCAAGGAGGGGCAATATGGACTTTTCAAATAGAGAGAAAGAGGCATATATGGCCAGCTACTTAGGGTTGGGGTCTCTCTCTCTCTCTTTCATTTGATAGTTGCCTCCTTCTTCCCTAATTTAGTTCTTTCCTAAAACTTGAGAGCTTTCCTCTAGGTTTTGATCTCTCAAATCAATCCAATCTCCCTCCATTCCACCTAATCTACCAAGGAGAAGGTGCTAGCAAGGCTTAGGAGCAAGGAGCAAGGAAGGGTGACTAATTTGGAGGAGTTTTCGTATCGGAGACGTGTCCATTTGTTAGTATCATTAGGATCCAACTCCCAATAGGTATAACCATCTCTCTAAATTAATTTCCTTTCCATTTTAATTAGTTTTGCATTCATTAGGACCACCCCCATGAATAAACCACCATTAGTATAGAATTAGAGGCTCTCATGAGTCCTTTCTAGAAAGTTGGGGTAGTTTTAGTGTCCCCATGGAGGGTTTCCAAGAGGAGGTACTCCATGTATTTGATTTAATGTCTAATAGGCTTTAATGTGTTTTAATTTTAGTTTTAGAAATGTTAGAGAGTGGATTAATGTTAGTGATGATGGTTAGAGCAAGTTTCATTTGTATGCCCATGGTTGAATCCAAGTGGTTATGCCTACAAGTCTAATTTTGGCCTCTACATGTCAATTTTGTGTTATTTTTCTAAGTGGACTGTTTTGAATATATAGGTATATGTTTACATGTATTTTGATGTGTGTGTTGTGTTTAGAGAGGGGGGGATAATGGTTGTGTTGTAGCTGTGTTTGTATTAGAAGAGGAAAGAAGGATTTGTATTGTGATTTAGAGAGAGTGTGTGGTTATGTGTTGTGAGGAAGGGGGGGTGTTGTGTTTCATGAATGTGTGTTCTTTAGTGCGTGTGTGTGTGTGTGTGTGTATGTGTGCGTGTGTGTGTGTGTGTGTGTGTGTGTGTGTTATTGTTGTTGTTGTTGTGTTATATGAAGAGAGTGGGGGAGATAGAGGGATAGAAGGGAGATTAGAAGAGAGGAGAGGAGGTGAGATAAAGGATGGAGTGGCTGCCACAAACTAGCAGCCACAACAGCAGCAAGATACTGAAATCAGCAGCAGCAGCATCTCATATGCTGCTGTCATAGGGGACAGCAGCACCTGTTGTTATGGGGGACAGCAGCAGCTACTGTTAGCAGCCCTATGACCCCCATTTTCCCCTTCTTTACCCCCCCCCCATTTAGCCCATATAAGCCCCTATATAACCCCCTATATATACACCCATATATATATATGTTTATATGTGTGTGTGTGTGTGTGACTCTAGGAGGGGTTAGATTAGAGGTTATATGAGAGGGTTAAATGAGATGTTAGATGTTAGTGAAGTTAAGGTATGTTAGAATACCTTAGAGGGTGATATGTTAGTAAGGTATTGTAGGTATGTTAGTGGTAAGCATTATATGTTAGTTGTTAAGTTAAGATAAGTTTAGTTATTGAAATATAGAATACCTATAGAAACTAGAGTGTATCTTGAGATACCGTAGTGGTATCTTAGGATACTAGCTAGTATCTCAAGGTAATGAGATACTATGAGGGTAAGGTATTTGTGATACCTTCTAGTTAAGGCGTCAAGATACCAAAGTTTAGTATCAAGATTCAAGGGTAAGGTATTAGGATACCATGTTAAGGTAGAGGGGTGCCTATAAACTAAGGTAGAGGCTTGGTTGTGAGTTTACCTAGCTAAGGTAAAGGTTTACCTTAGTTAAGGTAATTATCCTAAACTAAGATACTGGTATTAGGATACCAATTTAACCAAGATACGAAATATCTTGGTAGGTAAATGTTAGGAATAGGTTACTTAGTCTAGTGTTGATCCCGGTTGACCGAGTTTAACTGTTTTAACTCAAAGTCAACCAAAAATCAACACATGGCCTAGAATTGACTAGAACTTGGCCAGAGTTGACCAGTTGACCGAATGTCAACTGTGAGTCAACTATCAACCTAGATTGACCTAGATAGGACTAGGAGTTGACCAGAGTTGACCAGTTCACCAAAAGTCAAATGTAAGTCAATCTTTGACCTAGTTTGACTTTGTTTTACCTAGTTTGACCTAGTGTGACCTAGTTTGACTTAGTTTGACTTAGATTGACTTAGTTTGACTGAGATTGACCTAGATTACACAACATAACTAGAATATCATGCCATTCACTGTCAAACCCTAATTAACTTATGATATCTCATCTTGAGGATATCACTATCAGCATCTATTCTCACTGATAGCTCAGGACCGCAGGTGAGTACATTTACTGATAGTTTTTATGGTCTTGATATCTGCTATATCTGATTCGGTTGTAGTGTCTTACTTTATTTCCGACACGATAGTTCACGGACTAGTATACGTCGGATCTTGTCATGAGATGTTATTTCTGGACTTTCTTAGTATATTGGTATATTGCCAATCTTGTTTCCTGTACTTGTATAGACACCAATTTGGGAGTAGGCTGGCCCCTTGCTTTTGAATCCCGTGTCATGACGTGTCATGTTCGAATCCATTATACTACTCGGGGATGGAAAGTTATTAGAGGTTATGTGATCAATACCCTCATGTCACTATTATTGTGCTTGTGTCACCCTCACCGTACGTAGGGTGTAGCCAGATCTTATATTTCTTGTGCTCGCTTTCCATGTTGGCCGATTTGACCCTTCTTGAGTTTTTTCTGTGATAGCTGGGCCAAATAGAATAGCCTGATAATGTGTCCCAAGCCGATCACATAACGCTCTAATATCTCATGGCACCATTTTATGTTTACATTTATACATCATATATCCATGTTCTATTCTACATTCCTGTATTTCAAACCATGACATAATATCCAGTTTACATTTTCTGTCTTAATATTTTATCTTATTTTTTATTATAATTGTCTCTTATAGAATTTGTCAATTCATATGGAACTGCTGTTAGTGTTTGTGCTTGCTCATATCCTGACAGGATAACCCCGTTGATGTTTACAAATGATTTAGAGGCTGATTGCTCGACCTTCTATGGCTACGACATAGATGGAGAGTATGACTTGGACATTCTCGTGGAGCCGGTGCTTATAGAGGACGCACCGCCTGTTTAGACTAGTTTAGATAGGCTTGTCTGGACTGCGATCCAGCTAGTACTTTAGACTTGTAGTATATATAATATTTAGGATTTCTGTTACATTTTTAAATCTAAACTAGTGTGGGATCTTGCATCTATTTCCTATTATTTTTCTTCTATCATATCTTTCATACTTCATGCTATCTTCCTTAGATGTCTTGTGATTGAGTTGTGACATTATATACCTCCGTGCGGAGATGACATATACCTTTATATTATGTCTAGATGTTGTATGTTATAGATGACCTATACAACGTTCTATCGCCGATTCTGTGGCGTAGGCTGGACGTACCCATATGCTCGTGCCCTTACTTAGGGTGTGGGTCGTGACAACGCCTGACTTGGTCCGTAAGACCAAATCAAAGTAAGGCGTAGAGGCTCTTCATATGCCAATGTGTCCAATTTGGTGCGTAAAGCTATGTTTGAAGTTGGACGTAGGGACCTTCATGCGCCTACACGCGCTTTAGGTAACTTATGTCTTTTCCTATAGCTTTTAGGGTTTTGTTTATGATATGTTTTGTTTGACGCTTCCTTTTATTTTGTCTAGTGATGCTAACTTCACCAACGGGTGAGCTCCTTTATGGTAGAATAGGCTCGAACTTCGAGTATGATATCTTGACTCCTGCGAAGACGGCTATCGCTTCTGGGCAGGCCCTTCAAATAATGGACATGATTGAGTTTCTGCGTTACGATTTACTCAAGCAAATATTGGTGTCTGGAAAATTCCTTTGAGGGGACGGTATGAGCGGTTACTACTTGAAGTCATAATTTTTATTTGGGGACCAACTATTTTGCGAGGAAGCCGGCATCCTAAAGTTGAGGGACGAATATTTCTTTGAGGCTCAGGGCCTTAAGATGCGTATCCCTGCGATTGATTTCCATTTAACGCTCTCCGTATTCGCCTTGCTCGTTGTGCCAATGATAATGGACTGGGAGCTGACTCTAGTCAAGCCGGGGTGGTGTCCAATTGATTCAAGGTAAAGTCTTCCTAGCGCAGAAGGAAATGTTTGAGGCGATATGGGAAGGACCTTCATTCTTTTTACGGGTACTACACCCAGGGAAGATAGTTAATGAGATAAACCAAGAGTCTCTAGCCTTCCGAGTTGCAACCTTTATGACTCAAATGCTGGAGGCAGGCCGTTTATACCCTTCAGGGAATTTTTTATCTCAAGAGTTAGACCCACAGCGATTGTGAATGGTATGACCTTACTGCATGGGTTTTGGAAGAGTATGAAATTCTACTGAAGAAGCTGAATTTATATTATTTATGCCATCAGGGAAACCTAGTACGGGATTGAGGTCAACCAGCCTATGTTCTTAGTGCTGGTCGAAATGTACAACCCTCATACATGCACATTTTTACTCCTGGTAGGGAAATGGGTTTGGCGCTCCATGAAATGTATGCCATCTCGAAGCTAGCCTGGGGATCCGAACCCTATAAAGAATACACTCCTACAGACAAAGAGCTCCTCACTTTGGAAAGAAAGATTCTTCTATGGTAGCAGTTTATAAGGAGTTGTTGTGCCAGCATATGATATGCCAATGCTATGATAGTCAACGATCCACTCCCCACACACTTTCTTGGAAGCAACATAATTTTTCCAAGGACCGGCGTGACCAAAACAATATGCATTCAACATTAGATCCACCTTTACGCCAGATGCTATCGAGAAAAAAAAGGCAAAGAAGAAGGAAAAGCATCATGATATTGACGAGCTCAAGCATCCTACTTCTTTCATATATAGTTACTTTTATCACGACGCCTACCAGCTGTCGTTGAAGGCATTAGCTGCCTATATAATGGTATGGCTGCATTATTGTGTGGTTCCAAGGCACTTGGGCTTGCTCGAGTGAGTGAGCCAAAATTTGATACTTCCACCTATTCGGCTATGTTTGTAATAACAAAAAGTCTTTATTATAAACTTAGAAAAGCGTACAAGAGTACAATTAATTTCTGGGGAAGTATAACTATACAAATCTAATCAGAAGATGATCACTTTATCCCTTGGACAATGTGATATCGAAGATATGAGCCTCTAGAGGATGCAACAACACTTTAGCAGGAGATTATGATCATTCTTGACGCTTTGAGATTGATTTGAAACTCTATTTATAGAGTTCTTGAAATAACTATTTAGTAATTATTCTGGATTGCGCGCGCTTCAGGTTGCGCGCCTCCTGTTCACTTGTGCGAACGATTGCACTAACTGTTGTGGATGCGTGGCATCGTTTGATTGAGATGCATATGGTCATGGCTAGTGTAGTGGGCACGTTCTACAAAGTTAGTGGCTTACGTGCCACGTCACTCTGTTTTGAACAATGTTTGATCACCTTGCACGAGCTTTATCAGGTTGCGCATGGCACAATATAGCAACCTGCGCGAGAGGTTGCACCAAATGTTGTGGATGCGTGGCATCATTTGATTGAGATGCGCGTGGTTGTGGGCAGTGTAGTGGGTATGCTCTACGAAGTTGGTGGCTTGCACGCAACGTCACTCTGCTAAAAAGTTGATCGGGTGGCGCCAACTAGCCGGGTTGCGCATGGGCACAACTCAACATCTGGCGCCTTTGACTAGGTCTTCTGTGCTGTACTGATTAATTCTCCCGTCACTCAATGACTTATGCGAACCAGCTATCAACATTAATTACATGCTAACAAAATCTTCTCGAGTACCGTATTGTGCGAGATTCGAATAGATTTTCCTTAATCTTCGTGCTGTCAATTGTCAGGTAATGATGATGTCGTTACAGCTTCTCGAAGAAGTGTGCCATATGGCTCTCGTGCAACCTGACTCCAGCACAACCTGATGCTGCACAACTTGATGGTTTGGTACAACATAATAATTTGGTGCCATCTGAAGATCGAACACTTTAATAGGTGGCACAGCTTAATTTTTAGCCTCTACAAGACCCCCTTGAAAGTTTTCGAAACTTGAAAATACTTCAAAGTTTTGAAATACTTTGAATTATGCTAGTTTTGTTTGGATTGTTCCAGCTTACTGTCTGAGTTACGCCGGTCAACTCGAACCCACTTCTTCAGCATAGATTGTGTAACTGTTTGGGCTATAAATAGCCGTACACTCTATGCCTTTCATTTTTCACCAACGTAACTTTCTCGAAACCCTACCTCCTTCTCTTCTTCATGATCCCCTTTGACCACTCTGTCTCTTCTTCTTCCCGATTCAGAAGCTTCTTCGACAAACCCTAATGGTGACCAGGAGATTCGATGTTAAGAAAGGAAAGGGCTTCGCCGAGCCTTCCTCTCGTGCTTCATCATGCAAAATGCAATAACGTGTGTATCAATACATTCCGTCTTCGTCATAATAAGAGACTGTTAACCCGGGCATAGTAGGTAAGCACTTGATCATAGACCCAATCATCGATCACCCTATTTAGGGTTTGGCCGGCTCCTGAAGTCGTGCGCCTACTCTTTTTTGAGTAGGGCACAACTCGTAACTTGTGCCTCCCTTTTTAGGGTTTGGTTACTGTCGACCCATGTTGTACGACGCTTCAAAATCTGTATTGTACTTTAGGCATAATTTTGACGCGTTGTACGGCAAGATACGACATAACATGATTGTTGTACAACCTAATGGCTGTGCATGCTGAGTGTGACGCAATGTGAGTGTCGCACAACCTGACTAAATAGAGTATAAAATACTCGGTTCATTCCTAACGATGAACCTATTTATGGGGTGCTCTTTTCTGAAACGTCATTTTTCTTTCTCCCTCGTTAAGTGATATGCGCCTATTTATTGGAAAGACGAAGAGTCAACGGGAGCCGACCTTCACTGTATATATAGGTATGAGGTTGCAATCCTTCATCTTCATTCACTACTCTCATAGCACCCAAGGAGAGCATGAAGAAGAAGGCGAACCTCACTGTCGATGGCGAGGCTTCTGAAGAGAAGTTGAATTCTGCGTCTATGGCGTATCTGCTGGAAGCCGACCCATCCCTGATGGCAAAGAAATTCCTGAACTGCTTTGGCCTGACCCTGTAGTGCCCCGTCCCGCTCAAGTCAATCGGAGGAATCGGAACGCTAACGGCGTTCGGGCTTAGCCTTGCAACGGCTGCTCGACGACATCGCTCGGTCGAGGCGACCGCTCGCTCAGGTGGGATAGTTTTGGTGAACTTGCCTCATCTTAGCCTTCACATAATAAATCGCATGTTTTCAACTTGCACAAGTAGGCTTGATAATAAAAGAGACGAATTCACATAGCTAAAAGGAATAATCCTGACGGGTCGAATTGAGTTAGAATATGGAAAGGTCCAACGGTCGACTTAGAGTTGGTGTACGGCGTGCTTTGAAAATGACACTCGATCCTTCGTCCCGTGGCTTGGGAGAAGGAAAGTTGGTTTGAGTTGGCGAAGTTATGAACGTAGACTAAGTCATAGGCATCGCCCGTATGAATGCTTCAAAAAGTATGCAAGATCCCATCGTCCAAGGCTTGGCATAGCCTTGGCTGCCCATGAGTTAAGTTTTGCTGAACGGCTTGTGACATAGGTCTAGGCACCCAAATGACTTGGTCGTTCGAAGTCGAACACGTGTACGGCACGTTCCTTCAAGGCAAAGCTTGACGCAGCCCTTGCTCGTCAAGTTGTTGCAAAGTTAAGTTAGGCAAGTTATGTTAGGCTATCGGAGTAGTAGCAAGCACGGTCCTACGAGTTCCATGGCTAGGTGTATCCATATAGTCTTACGGTCTCGAAGCCCGTCATATAGAGTATGTCTTGGGCGATGGTGTCGCATAGAGTTCAAGTTGGTTACACGATATCACAGACTTAGTGTTTTAATGTACGGGCCACGGTTGAATCAATGAGTTTGGAGAAGCGTTTCAAATAGTTGTTCTTTAGTTGAATAAAATGATAGGGCAAGAAAGAAGAATGCTTGCGACTATAGGTCGTCAAGGCAGTCTCAGATTTGAGAAGTATTGAACTTGGCCCTGAAAGAAATGGTGACACTAGAGGTAGCATGACTGTGTGAGATGTCAGTTTGAGTCGAGTCTTGCATGATCATGGACAACATGTCGACAAGGTGGGTCGTTTTCCTGTACGACAACCCGGCGGCCACGGGACCGTTGCACGGCAACATGGTCATGGCTAGCTACTCGTCCTGAAAGGGCACCCGTCTAACAAAAGCTAGAGGATTCCACGATGGCTCTGGGAGTCAGTGACCAATTCATATAGATGAGTCGGCATGGGCGGCAATTCCCGTGTGTGCCTTTGGATTGAGTTGAGTTGTTGAATGTGTATACAGTTAGAACACAAATGTTTAGGCCTAAGAATGGCTACAACATAGGCGACGTGCTTTGGCACGAGACGTGGCGTCGAGTCTCAAGTGTTGATATGTGAGTTGTATAAATTGGGTTTGAGTTGTTCGAGTTTAAGTCAGGAATCGCCGCAAGGCAAGTCGGTCGAGTGACACAGCCCAGAAGTCTTGATTGGGTCAGTTGGTGATCAAAGTAGCATGGGCCGCGAGGCGGCGATGTGGTTTAGTCTTACTGAAATGCGAGGCACGGCCTCAATACGGGTTTTATAGCACAATCACATGGAAAAGGAGTCTATTGTGTAGTTGCGTCTCTGATTTTGGACCGTAAGGCAAACACGACTTGATAGGTTAACGTTGATGTTGCAAGCACGAGATGGTCTAGAGACACAAAATAGGCCAAGGCGACTGTCCTAAAACCGATCCTAAGGAAAGAGTAGTAAGACAATCATAAAAGGGACTATGTTAAACACAAAGTAAATTAACGTGTTGGTTTTGTATGGGTGGGCGAGGAGCTCATTCTACCAGTACAGTTGAGTACTGACACCCATATAGTTTTCATATGCAGGCACAGGTAGAAGCTCGTGGCGCGGAGCTCACTTGGATGCATCGGGGCACAGACTTCCTTGGTGATTCGAAGCGTGCGGCCGCATGGAGTCAAGACTTATACGGGACATAATGTATGGACGTCGCCTTCCGAAGCTTCCGCTGGCTCAAGCGTTGTATCGAGAGATAAGAGAGAGCAGAGTGAACTTGTAATATGAGAAAAGTGAGCTCAAGAGACTTGTAATCTTGGCCTTTTGCCCTTTGTAATCTTTGTTTCAATATCAATAAAGAGCTTCTTTGAATAACTTGTGTTTTGCTTTAAAATTTCTGCTGCTATTATTCAATGTCTCTGCATGGGACTTCTGTGCGACGACCCCGTCCCAGCCGCTGAAATAGGCAATGATGGAACCCGCCTTGCACGAACGTAATCTAGGCTCGTGCGGCATCACGTCTTAGCGAGGACGTTCGCTCCTACTGGAGCGGAGTGTGACAGACCCCAGCAGTCTTCGCTCGTTCCCAAGGTGGGCCATTGTCTTCCGAAGATTGTGGCGTACTGGAACAGAGGAAAGGATTCCTCCGCCTGATGTATCGCTCGGGGATCCACAATATAGAGGAGTTGAGCGTTGCTTTGCGCCCGGCTGATGGCGGGAAGAAGAAATGAAGTGACATAAGATCGTCATTTTTACATAATGGCTATAGTGCCTTTTAGTGTCTGTCTCTTTTTTTCATTATGAAATGAAAAATAGTTTAACTTTATAAATCCTGGCACATTTAAACTTTTATCGTGTAACTGTGTTGATACGTCTCGATTTTAGGCATATGTGAGCTTTGTTGTGTTACTATCTTGATATATGCCGCACTTTCTCGGTTCTGACAACATCAACTTCCGAATACCACGTGGTATTTCTTTCCCGAAATATATGCCTATAGACGCGCATACTGTATTCTCTTATTTTTTCTGATGTTTGCAGGGGACCAACTGACAAAAATTTCCAGAACCGGCATTGGCGATCTTGGATGCTATGAAGTTGAACCACTTTGACACACATCAGAGAGCTCAGAACTCTTCATGCTTAAAAGGGCTTCCTCGAGATGGTAGGAAGGGCCTTTATACATGAGAGTCGGACGGTGGAGACACAGAATTAAGAATCATATCACGAGGGTGATCTCATTCCTACTTCTCATGAAGGGTCGTCTCTTCTCCACCAGTTGTATTGACATAAACTTTTCTTCGAGCTGCTGCACTCTGTGGTTCTCCTCTCGTCTTTCTGAGAGAGAAGATCAGAGTTGATTCCGTTGCCTTGCTCACTGCTTCAGGTCGAGTCGACAAGGAACTGGTACCAACAAGAAGATCCAAAGATGTAATAGACCTTCATTTGTTAGATTTAGAATGAAAATCCGAGATATAATAGATTTCCATCAAGATGTATCTATGTTTTTAAAGAAGGAATAAAGAATGATTTTCTCTTCTTTATGATTTGATTTGATGTGATGATATAGAAAATAGAATCCAGAAGAAATATGGACGTGAATTCATTTTTTCTATTGATAATCTTCAAGTCAACTGGGACTCAAAGATAGGAAAATATGTCTAAAAAGACGATATCTGGGATAATACGGATTTTATCATAAAGAAAATATTTCTTTTAAAACAGTTGGGTTTCAAAAGACAGAATTGATGATTCGGATATACTCTACAGGGGATTTTGAGTTTTTATTATCTTGTGGCTTTATTTACGAAAAAGTAAATAAATGATAATAAATGTAGGCCCATTCACGAAATAAAATAGAGATGAAAAGACTGATGAATAAGCATGCCTTTTCAAGGAAAGGTCGCTTCGATTCTCGAGACAGAGAGTAAATAAAGACCTCTTCACAAGATGAAAGGAGATGAATGAACGAACATGCCTTTTCGAGGAAAGGTTGTTTCGATTCCTGAGACATAATGTTTGGCCTTTCCATCTATAAATAGTGTGGAACTTTTCTGAGAGCATTATTCATCTATTTTATTTCTTTTGTAAATGTCTTCAGAAGATATGCCTAAGGAGGCGGAAGTCATCCCGAAGATCGAAGCCGCCCTCGACACTTCTTCTGATGAGCTTCCATCGCCTACCGAGCTAGAAGTCGGAGAAAGCTCGGTTGTCCCTGGACAGAAGCAGGACATTCTTGCCAAACTGGTGGAGCCTGGGAGTACTGTCGAGGAAGAAGCTCTGAGGAAAGCTGCGTGTGAATTGTTGGTGTCATCCAACAATAATGTATTCGAGCTCCTTGCAAAATTTGTCTTCGATCAGGAAGGCTCTGGTCCTTGTTAATTTTATTTATTTCCTTCCGTCTAAGATATGCAATAAAAGGAATTTTGTTTACATTTTAAGTATCTGTGTTGATATCGCTTTGTCTTTAAACATAATATTTCTTGAAGAACTTTGCCATTGATAGGCATCATGGTGACTCGATCATCCATACTAGTTAATTGATAAGCTCCATTGGAAAAAACTTTGCTTACAATATAGGGTCCTTCCCACTTCGCTTCGAATTTGTCTTTGCTCATGTGCATCATAGTCATAGGACGTCTGACGGTTAGAACTAGTTCTCCTTTCTGAAATGTTTGGACTTTGACTTTACGGTTGAAGGCTTTTGATAGACGAGCTTGGTATAACTCAATATGTTATTGAGCTAGGAGCCGTTCGTCGTCAAGCGCTTCAAGCTCCTGAAGTCTCACACGATCATTGTTTTCGGTTGTCAGTTCATTGGCAATGACAATCCTTAGGGAAGGGATCTGGATTTCTAATGGTAAGATGGCCTCGCATCTATATACCAAAAAAAAGGTGTGCAACCTGTAGGAGTACGTATAGTAGTACGGTAAGCCCACAGACATTCTCCAAGCTTTTTACTCTAGTTTCGTTTATTTGTAGAAACAAACTTCTTGAGGAGTTTGATGATGGTCTTGTTAAATGCTTCTACCAAACCGTTACCTGCATGATTGTAAGCTGTAGAAACAATATTATTGATCAAGTTGTCATCGCAGAATCGAGTGAAATTCTAACTGATGAATTGTTGCCCATTATCATGAATAATTCGCTGAGGAACACCGAATCTGTAGATTACATGATGCTTAATAAAATTGATAACGCTGCTTGTCTTTACCTCAGCTAGAGGTATAGCTTCAGCCCACTTTGAGAAGTAATCGGTTATGGCCAATATGAACCGATGTCCTCGAGACGAGGTAGGGTTGATAGGACCAATGACATCCATGTCCCAAGCTTCAAAGGGCCAAGATGCTGCCGTCGGGTGAAGAAATTCTGATGGTTGATGGATGAAGTCAGCATGGATTTGACATGCTCAACACTTCCTTGCATACCCGATTGTATCAGATATTATCGAGGGCCAATAATAGCCCATACGGCGAATACGATCTTGTAATTTAGGACCAGGTTGATGTGCGCCACAAACACCGTCATGAGCTTCACGAAATATTTGTTTTGCTTCTTCTCCCGTAAGACAGCATAGGAGTAAACCGTCAAACGTTCATCGGTAGAGTGTCTTTATAGCATGATTATAGTGACTGTCGACGAATTATTGTAGCCTCCTTAGGATCTTCGGGTAGGATATCAGGGACCACGAAGTCTACGAAAGGAGTCCTCCAATCTTCACTGATGGCACAAATTTCAACTGAATTGTTGAATTCCATGTTTGAGTTGTTAACTTCAATATCTAAGTTCTTCTCGACACAAAATAACTCTCTATTAGTGATGACAATCATTTGTTACCTTCTTATTGGAATTGCTAATACTGCTGCAAGATTAGCGAGTGCATCAGCTTCCGTGTTACACGCTCGGCGTACATGGTCGATGAAGAAGCCTTTGAATGAAGTAGCCATCCTAATCGCCGCATCATGATATGGGACCAGATCTTGATGTCGAATTTCGTATATGCCTCTAACTTGATTGACAATCAGTTTGGAGTCTACATAAACTTCAAGATACTCAATATCCAATTGTTTAGCCAATTGGAGAACAATGAGCAGAGCGTTGCATTCAGCCACATTATTGGAAACGACTTATCTAAAGAATACACTATTTGAATAGCTAACCCTTCTGGTGAGACGAGGACGATTACGACTCCAGCAACAATAGTACCTTTTGGTCCGATTCTGGATGCACCCTCAAAGAATAGACACCAGGTAAGAATTTCTTCTGAATTCATGTTGGACTCCAAAGTTTTGTCTGGAATCTCGTCGTAGAGTTTAGACGTTTCGGGAATTGGATGAGTTGCCAGAAAGTCAGCGAGGGCTTGACCTTTAACAGACTTTTGAGGAACATAAACCATATCATATTGTGCTAACAATATGGCCCATGTTGCAAGCCTGGAATTGAGTGTACTGGGCTTTTTTATCAGGACCCGGAGAGGGCTAACTCTAGAAATAACATGAATAGTTTGGCCAGTGATATAATGTCTCATCTTTTGAACAGCAAACATCAAAGCTAGACATTCTTTTTCTACTGGAGTGTATCGATGTTCAGCTCCAATCATTATACAGCTAAGGTAATAGATAGCTTGTTCATGACCTACTTTATTCTTCTGAGCTAATAAAGCACCTAGGGAGTGGTCTATTGCTTGAACATACATCAGGAAGGGTATTCCTGAGACTGGAGGCACTAGAACTGGAGGGTTCATCAAGTACCGCTTTATGTCTTCAAATGCTCGCTGACATTCTTTAGTCCAAATAAAAGACACACCTTTCTTCACGAGTTGAGTGAACGGTCTAAGCGTCCAGAGAGATTCGAGATGAATTTTATGATATATGCAAGCCGTCCCTGGAATTCTCGTAGCTCTTTTAGGTTGTGTGGAGGATGCATCTCTTGAACGACTTTAATTTTCTCAGGGTCAACGTGTATACCTTTAGAGGTAATAATGAATCCAAGAAATTTGCCACTAGTGACTCCCAGGAATGACTTGGTGGGATTCATCTTGAGTTGATGCTGGCGTATTAGATCGAAAATAGTTCTTAAGTCTTGAATGTGGTCTTCTTTTAGATGACTTTTGACAGCAATATCGTGAACATAACATTCAATAGTCTTTCGTAAATGATCACAAAAGATGGTACTCATGGCCCGTTGATAAGTTGCAGCAGCGTTCTTAAGACCAAATGGCATGACCGTGTAGCAAAAGACTCCAAGAGGAGTGCGAAAAGATGTATGTTTCTCATCTTCTGGATACATCTTGATTTGATTATATCCTGAAAATCCATCCATAAAGGACATACGTTCAAATTCGCAAGTATTGTCGATCATGACATCAGTGATTGGAAGAGGGAATTTATTTTTTGGACAAGCTTTATTAAGGTTTCTGAAGTCGATGCAGACTCAGACTTTCCCTATTTTCTTTAAACTGGGACAACATTAACCACCCGGTCCGGATGTTGTTCTTCTTTGAAGAAACCGCAGGCGATAAGTTTCTTGACTTCAGCTTCTATGGCATCCATCATGTCGGATCAAAACCGACGTTGTTGCTGCTTGACTGGTTTTGCATTCAGCAGAATGTTAAGCTTGTTGGTAGCGATCTGAGGATCCAACCCTGGCATGTCTTTATAGCTCCAAACGAACACATCAATGTATTCCCAAGTGAGTTGGATCAAATCCTATTTATCTGCTTCTAGGAGGCTTTTGCTGACAAATATCAGTTATGGCGAAGTTCTATCTCCAACATTGACTTGAACCAACCGATCTTTAGTAGGTGGCTCACGTTGCTCAAAGCGAAGTTCCCATTGAGTATCCATCCTTTGTGCCCAAGGATCAGATTCAGTAGCTTCGACAAAGTCTCCGTCATCTTCCGAGAACTCGATAATTACCATATTAGAAGATAGAGTCACTCGATGGACGTGCCCTACACTGGTGTCTGAATACCATGATACAGAATCAGAAGAGTTAAATCATTCTTCTTAATCGGATTCGGAAGCTTTTGGAGTTGAAACTTGTGAAGAATAACCTAATCTCCGCTTCGTTTTGCTGTAGTATTGTTATGATTTTCCTTTCAGAGTAGGAATACGAATACGAGTTCGCCTTCCTTTGCCGCCATTGGGACCAGCTTTAAAATTATAGCCCATCTTTTGAATGATATCTTTTTATTGCTGACTATAACGACGTAGTTGAAGTCTTCCATTATCGTGATTTTCTTCTTCACCATCGGGCATGATCTTCTGTTCTGTTCCTTTACTAAAAAGTATAAGAAGTTTATCTTTCTTCCTGGATGGAACTAAGAAGAAGGAGTCCTGCATAGGCTCGAGCAATACTTCGTTTTAGGAAGCTTCAACTGCTCCTATGGTGAGTGGTTCGAAGTTATCTAATATTTTTAAATAACATCGAGTATAATAAAGAACATCAGTATAATATAAAGGAGATGCTACTTTATTGATTTGTACATCATTATTTATAAAATGATTCTTAGCGTTAACAAAAGGCTTAGTAAGGTTGATAACCAGAGAAGGAGAAGGAGAAGGTGAAGGTTTGTTACGACGAAGGTCGATAACAAGAGGCTCAGAAGAGGTGAGCTCCCTTTGTTCCCTTTTCTACAGCAGGAGGCTGTTTGTTATGAGAGAAAAGATGTATAGTCAATGTCTGAGAAGAAGAGGGACGAGTAGCACGTCCTTTGACGGGGATCATGAGAACATCTTTTGAAGTATCTTTCTGATCTTCCTCACTATCCATCGCCAATACAACTTTCCTGAACTCCTCCTTGTACATCCGAGAGTCCGTAAAATACACTTCAAAACCCCTGAAAGGATTTAGGTCGGCTACTTCCTTTTGGACTTCTCCATTGACGTCCACATATTTGAAGTATTGATGTAAAGTGGATGGTATAATGTTATGCTCATGCAAAAAGGGTCTTCCCAGTAAAGCATTATAAGAGCCATGATTATCGATCACGTAGAAAGTAACATTTGTATAAAGATTGCCAATTTGAACTTTCAGGCGAATCTTTCCCAAAGGTTTGCTTCTTCCAGAATTGAATCCCAAGATTGTCATAATGGTTGTTGAAAGATTGTGTACAGGAATCTTTAATGCATCTAGTAGAGTCTTTGGTATGATGCTAAGTGCAGACCCAGGATCGATCAAAATACGATCAACCTTCATGGTATCGACATATCCCGTGAAGTAGAGGGGTCAGTTATGACAATTATCTTCCAACATCATATCATCTTGTGTAAAGGTGATGTTTGGCATCAGCTCCATCACACTATGACAATGAAGGCATGTTATAGGCTCTTCCTCTGGCTTCTTGAGAAGTGCTAAACAAGTATCAGCTTGCGTCAAAGCTTCACTCAACGTTTTCCGAGTTTCCTTCGAAAGACCGAGTAGCTCAAAAATTGACAATCTTGCCGGGGTATTAGCCAACTGAGCCAGTATATCAAAGTTGTACGGCTTCTCAAGCCCAAAGTTGGAGTCTTCTTCAATACTTTATCAAAACGGACAGGTTATTTTCCTTTGTCAGCTATCGTCGGTTTAGAAAGAGTTGGCTCTACTGGAGGTGATGAAGCTAATGAAATATTGACAGCAGAAGAAGATGGTGCTTGAGGAGCCTCCAGAGCTAGAGCAGGGTTTTCTTGACCTTCTGAATAGTCTCTTAGGTAAGGTTTCCCAGACCTGGTACCAGTTAAGACTTTTTCTTCGGATATAGGCTCAAGGACACCATATTGCAACTCTTTGCCTGGATCTTATTTCTGGAAGGTTTTTTTTGGCAAGATGGAGAATTTATCCAGTAACCCAAACCAACCCGAGATTGGTTGTGAGAAAGACATAGGGAAAGAGGTACAAGAGATCCCTTTCCATGGTTCAAACCAGAGGACTTTTGTAGATCATATATCATTTTCATCATTAGTTCACGAGACTGTAGACTATACAAATGGAAAGCTGGTTGGTATTTGGCTTCTGACTTTGACAATGTTGTCTCAGCAGGGGAAGAAGAAGAAGGATTATCTGCTGCCGAGATGAAGGTGACAGTTAGAGGTGGAAGACAATGTTCATCCAATGAAATCAAATGACATGATTTATTTTTAGTGGCCTTCTTAGACTTGGTGGAAGAAGATGGTGTTTCGAAGTCTGCTACTAAATCTGGATGGATCCATATAATTTCTCCTTTATCAGTAGATAGAGGAACAAGACCATCAGTTCATGCAGGTGAAAGATTAACAATCTCCAGAGTAGTTCTCGGGAAGGGGATGACACCATCCTACACAAGTTGAGCTGGAAAATCTCTAAACTGTAAAGAGACGACATTAGTCATTACAGTTTTCTCGTCTTGGTAGAGAGTGACTGCACCAGAATTGACCATCTCCTGAATTTTACCCTTGAGCACATAGCACGCTTGAGTTGGATGTCCAATAAGCCTGTGGTAAACACAATATTTAGAATGGTCAGTCTTACCAACTTCCTTTGGCCATTTTGGTTCTGGCAGTTGAAGTTTATTGCTCTTGATAAGACAATCAAAGGTACTCATGATATCATCTTCATCAAAAGAGTATTCTTCTTTTGGACGTGGTACCCGTTGTGATGGTGTTGTTGGGGTAGATGTTGGTTGATTTGTATTGATATCTAGGGCTTCTTTGCCTTTGAGATTAATCCAAAGTCTTCTTGCTCTTGTGATTGTTCTGACGGCCACTATTATTTAGTGTAGCGTGTTTATCTTTGTCAAGATTAGGCATTTGAATACCTAATTGCTTAAACTTGTCAGTGCTCTCTTCTGCTACTTTGGCGTTCACTATGAAGGAAGGCCAATACTAGAATTATGTTGATCCTGTCCACATGTTGATTATAGGCAACAGGTTTAATTTGTAAGTGTCTATAGTCAAAGCATCTGGCGTTCCGAGAGGCATTTTGAGTGCTTCACGACGGAATCGTTCAATAAAACGTTCAGTAGTTTCATTATGTCGTTGTTTGATTTTGATGAGACCAGACATAGTCATGTCGTTGGTTCCCTTATAAAATCGTTCCAAGAATATTTGTTTGAAGCCAGCGAAAGAGGTTATACAACTATCTAGTATACTATGATATCAATCATATGCTGCACCAGCTAAACAGTAGACAAATACTCTAGTAAGAAGAGCATCATTTCGTTAAAGTTGATAGTCATTACTTCAAAGTTATTGAGGTATTGACTTGGAGACGTGCTGCCATCAAACAGCACAATAGTAGGGGATTTGTATTTAGGAGGAAATTGGACTTCCTTCCATTCTATAGGATAGGGCTGTTTGATCCCAAGCTTCTGCAGGCCATCCTTCTGTTTGAAAGCTTCAAATTGAGTACATAAAACTTTTACGACTTCATTGGTATCTCCCGTTGATTATGGAGGAGTGTATTGATTTGATATATTAGGAGAGGGTACCGCATGATACGTACCACCCCCGGTACCAGATTGACTTGGAATAGCCTGCACAGGAATGAAAGCGGTGTGAGGGGACTGTACCCCCAGATCAATATTGATGGGAGCTGATGTTGTTACAGGTTCCTGAGTCGGAATCAGATTCGCGACCGGTAAAACTGTATGTTGTGCCATAATCACAGCATGTATGTCTGTCATCATCTCAGCCATGTTCTTCAAACTAGCCCCCAAAGCAGCAATTCTCTGCTCTTGACTGTTAGAACTGGAAGTATATTGATCTTCTGCGACGGCAGAAGCAGTCACTTCTCTAGCCCTTGAAGACGAGCTAGTGGAAAGGATGGTCCTTTCAGAACTTTCACTGTCAGCATCAAAGTCATATAAAGAACTACCCCCAAAATAAGTGATAGGGATATCTTTTTGACTAAAGGAATCTTGGTTAGAATCAAGAAGATTCCTTTGACCGGTGAACCTGTGTATGTTGGTATACTCCTTCACCGAATTCATAGATCCGATCTAAGTATTGTTGACTGGGATTGCGGGATGCATTACGTCTTGGACGTTTTCCACCCCTAGTGCTTCGAGATGCCATATTGACAGAAGTATAGAGTAATTCATCTTCGTTCACTAGGATTGGTTCAGGAGTCTGAACATAATTCAAACGGTCAAAGACGGACCGCTTGGCTGAAGACAACTTCATGGTGGTGATTGCAATGATGCTGTTGGTCCATTGCTGGATAAGATGGATTTGCAACCTTTCGCTTCTGTATTAAGAGTTCATGGAGGTCACTAACAGGACGAGAAGAAGTTGCAGGAATGTAGTCCTTGACGATATTCGGGACATGGTTCCTGTTCTTGAGGTGTCCCGTACCTTGAGTGTACAAGGACGTGCTAAGCTAGTTAGCATAAGTCATAGGATCTTTCACCTCAAAATTCTTCTTGTGGCACAAGTTAGCAACTGGTACAGGTTGCGCTTGATACATCTTATGATTTCCCGAGGTTGACCCTAATTGGCACCTATTGATATAGGTGCGCAAGTCTGATAGGGGAGCTACTTGTGCATCTACTTGAGATACTAGCAGTTTGTCTTGTCGAAATCTTGAGATACATAGGGTTGGTAGATCCTGCCCTGACCTCTTTGGAGTAGGTATAATAAACTTTTTGTATGAAAAGTTTATTCTGAATAGAACCTATCTTCCCGACAGAGATTTGGTTGTCTCTGTTAAGGAGAATAGAATTCCTATCTGAATTAGCAATACTTTCCACCCAGTCAACGACTCGAGCAGAATAAAGAAAAGCTAAAGAGCATTTTCCTTGATTTAGTGATTTTTTACTAAACTTCTGGTTTGGTGGCAAAGAGGGAGCCACTAAACAGTATTTTTTACGTTGCGCTAGTGCAGAAGTATGTGCAGGTTGCGCCAGAGCATGAACATGCACAAGTTGCGCCGGAGCAGGAACATGCGCAAGTTGTGCCGGAGCAGGAACATGCGCAGGTTGTGCCAGGAAGGAAAAGGCCAAAGGGTGCTTTCCTTTATTTTGTCGAGCAGTGTGTCGAGACGAAGTCTCCTTCAATTTCATAGTCGAAGAAGTGGAGGGGTTAGCCGAAAGGCTGTTTCCCTTAGGTTGCGCCAAAGCAGTGATGGGCGCAAGTTGCGCAGAAGCAAGAACAGGTGCAGGTTGCGCCAGGAAAGAAAAGGCCAAAGGACGCTTTCCCTTGTTTTGGACAGCAGTGTGTCGAGACAAAGTCTCCTTCGATTTCAGAATCGGAGAAGTTGAGGGATTAGCCAAAAGACTGTCTCCCTTAGATTGCGTCAAGGCAGTGATGGGCGCAAGTTGCGCAGAGACAGGGATTTTGCCGTCGAGGACTTAGGAGTCCAAACAAAGCGGGTCTTGCTCTTAATAGTGACAGCAGTGCGCTTGGCACCCCCAGCATTGATCATGGCCTCGTAGGCTGTCTGGTCGACTTGAATGACCAGGGTCTTCTGCGTCTTGCCGATTGACACGGTATCACATTGAGTTGTCACTTTCTCGTCGAAGGAGAAAGTCGTCCCCAATAGAGTTGCCATTTTGTTTGCAAGAACAAAAAGTCTATATTACAAACTTAGAAAAGAGTACAAGGGTATAATTGATTTATAGGGAAGTATAACTATAGGAATCTGATCAGAAGACGATCACTTTATCCCTTAGACGATGCGATATCGAAGACACGAGACTCTGGAGGATGCAACAGCACTTTAGCAGAAGATTATGATCATTCTTGATGATTTGAGATTGATTTGAAACTCTATTTATAGAGTTCTTGAAATAACTGTTTAGCAGTTATTATGGGTTGTACGTGCTTTAGCTTGCGCGCCTCCTGTTTACCTGCATGAACGGTTGTACTAACTGTTGTGGACGTGTGGCATCATTTGATTGAAATGCGCGTGGTGGTTGTCAGTGTAGTGGGCACGTTCTGCGAAGTTAGTGGCTTGCGCGCCATGTCACTCTGTTCTGAACACTGTTTGATCACCTTGCGCGAGCTTCATCAGGTTGCGTGTGGCGCAATGTAGCAACCTGCATGAGAGGTTGCACCAAATGCTGTAGATGCGTGGCATCGTTTGATTAAGATGCGCGTGGTCATGGGCAGTGTAGTGGGTACGCTCTACGAAGTTGGTGGCTTGCGCGCCACGTCACTCTGCTAAAAAGTTGATCGGGTGGCACCAACTAGCAGGGTTGCGTATGTGTCCAACTCAACAACTGGCACCTTTGACTCGATCTTCTATGTTGTACTGATTAATTTTCGCGCCACTCAATGACTTGCGCAAACCAGCTGTCAGCATTAATTACATGCTGACAAAATCTTCTCGAGCGTCGCGTTGCGCAGGATTCGAATGGATTTTACTTAATCTCCGTGCTATCAGTTGTCAGGTAATGATGATGTTGTTATAGCTTCTCGAGGAAGTACGCCACGTGGCTCTCGCACAACCTGACTCCAGCACAACTAGATGTTGGCGCAACTTGATGGTTTGGCGCAACATAATGATTTGGTGCGATCTGAAGATCGAACACTTTAATAGGTGGCGCAGCTTAATTGTTAGCCTCTACAGGCTCGTGTTTGGCTCTACGTTGGCTCTTCTCCCCGCCACGGTGTACAACCTACAGAGGGGTTTATAATCCTTCATAGACATCATAGACAAGATGATCAATTATGATGGTAAGGGTGAGTTCCTTCGGTCAGAACTTCCCTTCCATTACTTGATTGGGTGGCTTGTGCTGCATTACCCTTTCCTGGTGAATCCAAGTACGGAAGCATCTATCCACCCAAAAGATGCTTTACTTTGTCGGTATCAAAAATAGCCCTGGTCGGTTATAGAGGTTCCGATGTGTCGAAAGGTGTTGGCGTACGTGGATGGGTATGAGGTTTTTAAGATATCTCCCTCCTACGCGAAATTTAATGAGGAGGATGAATTAGTGGATGGCGGGACTCGCTTCTCCAACCTTTCCGAAGAGGCCTTTCTGTAGGAACGAAATCGTAAAGCAGAATACTCTAGAGGGGGGTGAATAGAGTAGGCAGCGGAATATTGCTAATTAAAAATCTCGTTAGCAGTTAGATCACAGATATATAAATAATCACAAAGTAAATGACAATAATGAAAAGTGATTAGAAGGCAAACACAAACACCAAGATTTATACTGGTTTTCCTCCTGTGAGGACTAGTCCAGTCGGAAGAACTCTAGCTTCCAGTTGAATCCACTATTGGAAAATCCTGCAAGTTTTCATACGAAGTCCTTGCAACTTCTACAGACGCGAGCTTTGATACGAAGAACTCGACCAACTTTAATTGTAAAGAGTTGTTTCTTCAATCAAGCCTCTGATTACAACCGCTCTGAAACTTCTAGACCGTACCGTACTGGCAAATCGACTAAAGGATTGTAACTGGCTTGGAATTTGAAAATGTAAGCTTTTGAGAACTCTTTGGAGAAAATGTAAGCTTTAGAAGAGAAGAGATTGAAAGTGAATTGGTGATTTGAAATGATCGAAATCCTTCTCTACTTATAGTTTTTCCAAAGACAGAACTCTGACAGAATTCGGGCAGAACTCGGACAGAACTCTTAGTAACAACAGCAACTGAAGGGTGACCAAGTTCAAAATCAAACGTTCACATAACGTTCAACTTGGCCGAGCTCTGGCCGAACTCTGGCCGAGTTCTGCTAGGGTTCTGCCAGTTGATTTTGAGAAAAATCATTTTGGCTTTTTGAAAAAGTCCTTCAGAAGCTTTTTGTAAAAAGGATGCTTTTCAAAACATAGGTCATTTTTAAAAGGATAGGGTGATTTTGAAAAACGATTTCGGACAGCCTATTTGCCAGTACGACTTGGTGTACAATATATTCCTAGACTCAATAAAATGAAAAATTACATTGCTTTGAAGGAAATACATTCTGAATGGCAAACAGCTTCGGAACAGCTTCGATCTTGAACATAGTAAATATCCATTGTTGATCAGTGTCCAAAATATCGTAGGTAAACATCTGAATTGCCTTACATTTATATCGAGACAGAGTTTGATCAATTATTAAAATCAGGTTTGACCATGACCAATGGGCCAACAATCTCCCCCATTTTGATAATTGACAAACCTTGCCGATATAATATCTGAGTAAGGATCAATTCAAAAATGTGTAATACCAGAGAAAACAAAAATTGTTCATAACCTGCATTCATGAAGTTGTTAGATCATATTTCTCCCCAGTTGTCACTTAGCAAAATAATTACAAAAGAGAAAGCTCCTCCGCAATAAATGCATAAGTAACACACAGTGAAGAAACACAAGAAATATATATAAAAAATTCATCACAGGCATGGTATAACAAATATTATATAAACAACACAAGCATGGTATTTGTCACATGCAGTTTGTATGGAAGCATAAAAAAGAGAGCTAATGCTATAATAAAGCTGAAACAAATAAAATGCTGAATAATAAACTAAGTGAAACATATGCCAAACTGAGGCATAATAAAACCATGTCTATGAAGAGTCACAGATAATAACTAAAATAAAGAGTGCTGATAATATCTTGGAATGTCGGAGCATTTCCAAGTAAACATAAGACAAAAATATCAGTCTCAATATGTAACATCTTAAAAATCATCATCCTCATCATCATCGTCATCGGCTGCAGCGCCAGCATGTCTAGATGGACCAGCTCCAGAAGTACTAGCTCCAGAAGTATGAAGAGTGGCACCAGAAGTACGATACCAATCGTATGCGTTCCCTGGCTGGAACAGAGAGTGGACCGCCTCATCATCAATGCGGTAGCTAGAAACAGAAGGGTCGCGAGGTAGAGAGCTAGGTGAATGACCCGTCTGCGCAAATCTCATATCAGCGAAGGAGTTGGCAATAGCCTGGAACTGAGTCACGTCACGGAACTCATGTTCCCTGGAAGTGTTAACATAAAATGACTGCAGATCTGATAGGTGCTGATGAATACCCTCAAATGTCATAGGGTAGGACTAAGGAGGACCAGGTGCTATGGGAGTACGTACAGGAGGAGCAGGTGCAGTAGGTGGAGGAACAGTGGCAATGCTGCGACGAGAGAGTTTAAGGAACTTGGGCTCAGGGTCAAGAGCACAAGTGGATAGGTCAATGTCAAATCTCTGAAAGATGCGTAGGATGATCATCGCATAAGAGAGGTTGCGGTCTCTTCCGCGACATCTACCCATCATCTAAATAATAGTCTTAGGGGCTGAAAAAGAAATCCCTTTAAGAATATGATATAGAGCAGAAAGCTCAAGTACAGTGACATCATCTTTGGAAGTAAAGTAGAATAGATGATGCGATGTAATTCGTAGTTAAACAAGTTCAAGTTATTGGCCTTGAACTTTCCAGGACGAGCACGTGCGGGCGCATAAAGCTCATTCCTGAAACTAACGAGAGTCGTACCATCGGGGAAATCGAAATCAGTGATGTCATCGAGCGGGGCACCTTCGTTTGGAATACCAAGGATTTTCGCTAATGTTTCATCAGTGAACTCGATATATATCCTTCCGATACGTGTTCTCGCGGTAAAAGTGTCTAACACGAAATTTATCTAATGGCATTAGTAGCTATAGGGAATTATAAATAAACAAAGTATTGTAACCCTAATGCCTCAAAGTAAGGACGATGGTCGGGAAAGACAGTCTACTTGATCGGAGATCCGGTATAAATAGTACGCATAATAAAATCGGCATACCACAATAGGGCTTGGTCGGGAGTTTTGAAGTAAAACTAGTCCGATGCACCGTCATTCGATTGGAACAGAGAAAAGAGGGAATCCGTATGCGGATCCGAAGACGATGCCTCTTCACTGGCATTGGTCTTCTTTCTTTGAAAGGATTGAATCCCTTAGGCATTCTATCCCAAAATCTAGAAACCCTAATAATTGGAAAATGGAGGAGAGAAGGAATTATACCTTCCGAGAATTGGAAATACTGTAGAAGACAAAATTCTCCGCACGAATCCAAAGTTTGGACGAAGATCTCCACGCGGATTGGAAGAACAAAGGTGGAGAAGAGCTAGGGTTTTGGGGCGCTGCTGCTGCTGTTTGATGTATTTTGAAAGAATACAGAAGATGGGGGCCTCGGGTTCTGGCTGGTACATATATATACCCAACCGAACTCTGGCCGAATTCGAACCGTACACGGACCGAATTCGCCAAGCGTTGCCTGGCTATATATGTGTAAAAAAATAACAATGGGCCACATCTTTTTCATTAATTCGTTTCAAATGTTTAATTCAGAGCTTAGTAATTTTAATTCTCAAAATAATATAATTAATATTATTTTATAAATTAATATTCTTTATCAGTATCTGTCTTAGATTAGCTGTAGGAGTACTATCCCAGCTAACGGAGGTTCACCGGAGAACTCTTAAGTACCGCTTCGCTTCGACCGTAGTCGTGGTGACAGACATACTCTTTTTAGGCTTGTCTCGAAAACAGTTTTTGAGTATCGAATTTAATTAATAAAATAAAATTAATTAATATTATTGATATCTAAAATTCCTAATTCTCGACGTAAATAATTGAAACGATCTTCCGCTAGAGGTTTTGTGAGTATGTCAGCTAATTGTTTCTGTGTGTCTATTTATACAAGGTCTATATCTCCATTTTGTTGATAATATCTAAGCAAGTGATGTCTAATCTCGATATGTTTAGTACGAGAGTGACATACTGGATTCTTAGTCAAATTAATAGAACCAGTGTTGTCACAGAAAATGGATATGTGTGTAAAATACAATCCATAGTCTTATAAAGTTTGTTTTATCCACAAAATTTGTGCACAACAACGTCCTGCGACGATATACTCAGCCTCCGTTGTTGATAATGCAACAGAATTTTGCTTCTTACTAAACCAAGAGACTAGAGCTTTTCCTAGGAAATGACATGTACCGCTAGTGCTTTTTCTATCTACTTTGCATCTGGCAAAATCAGCATCAGAATAATCGGTCAGGTCAAACGACGTAGTTTTGGGATACCATAAGCCGACAGAAGAAGTGCCTTTAAGGTATCGGAAGATATGCTTAACTACGCATAGATGTGATTCCTTAGGATTAGCTTGAAAGCATGCACATAGACAAACACTAAACATAATGTCTGGTCGACTAGCAGTTAAATATAGTAAGCTGTCGATCATACCTCGATATTTACATATGTCGACAGGTTTGCCTTGTTCATCAATATCAAGCTTGGTTGAAGTCGCCATTGGAGTGCTAAGTGGCTTGACTGCTTCCATGTCGAACTTCTTTAATAGATCCTTTGTGTACTTTGCTTGATTTATGAACGTCCCGTTGTTGGTTTGTTTGATTTGCAGTCCGAGAAAGAATTTCAGCTCTCCCATTATGCTCATCTCAAACTTATTCTGCATACACTTTAAAAATTCTTGACAAAAAGATTCATCAGTAGATCCAAAAATAATATCATCTACATAAACTTGAATCAAAAGAATATTATTATTCAAAGATTTTATAAATAATGTAGTATCAACCTTTCCCTTTGAAAAACCGTTATCAAGTAGAAAAGAGCTTAGACGATCGTACCAAGCACAAGGGGCTTGTTTCAAACCGTATAAGGCTTTCTTCAACTTGAAAACATATTCAAAAAATTTGAAATCAGTAAAACCGGGAGGTTAAGCTACATAAACTTCTTCTTTTATAAAACTATTTAAAAATACGCTTTTGAAATCCATTTGAAATAACTTAAAATTATAAAAATATGTAAATGCACATAACATGTGAATGGATTTTAATCTCGCAACTGGGGCATAAGTCTCATCGTAGTCGATACCTTCTTCTTGATTATATCCTTGAGCTACGAGTCGAGCCTTATTACGAGTCACTAAACCATTCTCGTTCAGTTTATTTCAGAATACCCATCGGGTGCCAATAACCGATGATCAATGGGCTTGGGAACAAGTTCCCAAACTTGATTCCGTTCGAATTGGTTTAATTCCTCTTGCATAGCATCTAACCAAAAATTATCACTACATGCTTCATCAATATTTTTAGGTTCAAACTGCGAAACAAAAGCAACACAAGAAGCTATATCTTTATTCGAGGAACGAGTACTTACACCCTTGGTAATCTCACCAATTACCAAGTCCTTTGGATGATTAGCCAAGAATCTCATCTCTTTTGGTGTAGTCTCAAGATTGCTAGTTCCGATTTCTTTGCTTGGAGGTTCATCTGATGCCAGATGTGATGGTTCTGCATCTTTGTGTGAAGGTTTTGCAGTAGCTGTACTTGGTGTGATTATGTCTTCATTGTCATCATCGTCTAAGTATTGATTTAGCTCATGAAACTTGACATTGATAGATTCTTCGATGAACATGGTTCTTTTGTTGAAGACTCTGTATCCTTTGCTCTTTGCTACATAACCTAAAAATATACCTTCGTCGGCCTTTTCATCAAATTTACTCAAACTATCTTTAGTATTAAGAATAAAATATTTACAACCAAAGATCTTGAAATATGAAATATTTAGTGTTCTATTAAACCATAGTTCATAGGGAGTCTTCTTCGATATAGGTCGAATTAGAACCCTATTGAGAATATAGCACACCGTATTGACAGCTTCAGCCCGCAAGTATCTAGGTTGACTAAACTGATTTAACATTACTCTAGCCATTTCAGATAGAGTTCTGTTCTTACGTTCCACAACTCCATTTTGTTGTGGAGTCCTAGGTCAAGAGAATTCATGCAGATAACCATGTGTGTCACAAAATTGTTTGAATTCTGCATTCTCAAATTCGCCGCCATGATCGCTACGAATGCGAGTAATCATGAACCCTTTTTCATTATGTACTTTCTTGCAAAAGGTGACGAATTCTGATAATGCATCGTTCTTGCGTGCAAGAAAATAAACCCATGTATATCTAGAAAAATTATCTACAATGACAAATGCATATAACTTACCACCTAGACTAGCAATTCTACTTGGTCCAAATAAGTCCATATGCAACAGTTGTAAAGGTCTAGTGGTACTTGCAGCGTTCTTGGATTTGAATGCGGATTTGGTAGCTTTGTTCTTTTCACATTCACTACATACCGTGTCCTTCTTGAAAGAAATATCCGGTAAGCCACGTACCAACTTCTTTGTAGATAGTCTTGAAATTGTATCCATGTTTGCATGACCGAGTCTCATATGCCATAGTTGACTCTCAACGCTTTTGGCCATCAAACATCTACCTGCTTTGTTAGCATCTTCCAACAAATAAAAAACATATATGTTGTCTTCCCTAATACCTTCAAATATAGTACTACCAGTTGAACTATCAATTATAGTACATTTATCTTTTACGAAGTTAATATCATAACCGTGATCAGCTAAATGGCTTATGCTGAGCAGATTATGTTTTAACTCGGTAACTAGACAAACATCTTTAATCACTGGATAGGGAGCCTTGCCAATGTCACTGATACCGATTATGTACCCTTTTAAATTATTACCGAAGGAGATATATCATTCTTTATTCCTCTTCGACAGTGTTGCGAATAATGAAGCGTCATCGGTCATGTGTTGTAAGCAACCGCTGTCGAGGATTCATTTGCTCCTGGCATGTGAAGGGCGTCCCACCTACAAAACAATTTGCAGATGAAACTCTTGGTACCCATTTCTTGTAGGGTCTTGACTGGTTAGTTTTTGGTATCCATGCATAAACATTTAAATCTGCTAACTTTCTGATTCTACATGCAGAAGATATATGATAAATGAGGCCACAATAATGACATTTAGCATGTTGAGTGTTGAAAGTAGTGTGAGGTACATGATTGGTAGGTTTTGGTTTCCTAGTATATAAGAATGCATGCCTATTAGTCTTCTTGGGCATAGTTTTGGTATGGTTTGGTATGGCAGTGTTGGGCGTGTTCCGATGATTCGATAATTGACACGTGTTAGAATAGGAAGCAACAACTTCAGGTCATTTTTTTAAACTAATTTCCAACTTTTTGAAAGTGTCATATAATCTAGTATAGTCAGATGTGAGTGATTCCAATCTGACCTGTGCACACTGGAGACTCTTTCTCTCCTTAGATAGGTCTTCCTTTAACTGGATAATAGTTTGGTCTTTTTCTTTGGATAGTTTAACAGTCTCGTGTAACAACAACTTAATAGAAGAAAGCTCAGTAAACTCATTTGAAGAGTCATTATCTCTAACATGATCTAGTAGGTCGGTAAGTCTTTCTATTTCACCTTTGTACTCTTTGAGTACCTTCTTAGAGACTTCATATTTACTATGCTGTTTCCTGTAATCATTTAACAGGTCACTGAAAGCCTCTCCTAGTTGCTCAAAGGTGAAATCATCATAAGGGTCAAATAGAGGATTAGTGATTACCTGATCGCAAGCCATCAAGCATACATTTGCAGCATCATCTGATTGTTCGTCTTCTGAGTCGATGGCTTCACTTTCATACCATATGCTTGTGTTGGCGTACTTCCTTGATGTAGATTTCTTTAGGTAGCCTTTGTCATATTTACTGCTTTTTTTTTATGATGATGTTGTTGGACAGTCTTTCTTTATGTGTCCTTTCTTCTTGCATCCGTAGAAAATAGGATCTTCCTCGTTATTATTGTTGCTGTCTTTTGTTCTCCTGTTAAATCTCATGAACTTCTTGAATTTTCTTACCAGAAGAGCTTGATCTTCAGTGTCGGAGTCGTTGTCATCAGAGTCGTCTTCGACAGTTCTTCTATGTTGAGCCTTAAGAGCGATCGACTTCTCTGACTTCTCCTTTGGTGTTGCATCTTCAAAGTCTTGAAGTTCTAACTCGTGAGTGAGTAGCTTACCCATGAGTGTTTCCAGAGACATTGTTGAGAGGTCGTTCCCTTTAATGATTGTCGTAGCCTTTGGAATCCAATTCTTTGTAAGAGCTCGTAGAAGTTTGCGAATCTTCTCATGGTTACTGTAATCCTTGCCTAGTGAAGACAAAGGATTTACAATATCCAAGAATCTTATAAACATATGAGTGACTGATTCACTTGGCTTCATTTTGAACGCCTCATACTCCTGAGTAAGTCTGCTGATCTTTGACTCCTTGACTTGTGTTGTTCCTTCGTGGGTTACTTCGAGAAGTTTCCATACTTTATTTGATGTTGTGCAAGTAGACACCCTGTTGAATTCAGTTCTGTCTAAAGCACAAAATAAAGCGTTAATAGCACGTGCGTCAAGACTGGCCTTTTTCTTTTCCTCCTCTGTATATTTGTCATGGGGTTTTTCAACTAAAACACCATCAATATTAATACGAGGGGGCTTTTTATAGCCATCAATAATTACAGACCATAAGTCAAAATCAAGAGATTTCAAAAAGAAACTTATACGTATTTTCCAATAAGTGTAATTAGTACCGTCAAACAGTGGAGGTCTGTTTACGGCTTGGCCTTCACTTGTAAATTTCACAGTTGCCATGTGTAATATTGTGATCTATATAATAATTGAATATAACTGCAATTTTACCTTACTTTACCTGTATAACCAGCTCTGGTACCAATTATAGGAACGAAATCGTAAAGCAGAATACTCTAGGGGGTGAATAGAGTAGGCAGCGGAATATTGCTAATTAAAAATCTTGTAAGCAGTTAGATCACAGATATAAAAATAATCACAAAGTAAATGACAGTAATGAAAAGTGATCAGAAGGCAAACGCAAACACCGAGATTTATACTGGTTTTCCTCTTATGAGGACTAGTCCAGTCGGAAGAACTCTAGCTTCCAGTTGAATCGACTATTGAAAAATCCTGCAAGTTTTCATACGAAGTCCTTGCAACTTCTACAGATGCGAGATTTAATACGAAGAACTCGACCAACTTCAATTGTGAAGAGTTGTTTCTTCAATCAAGCCTTTGATTACAACCGCTCTGAAACTTCTAGACCGTACCGCACTGGCAAATCGACTAGAGGATTGTAACTGGCTTAGGATTTGAAAATATAAGCTTTTAAGAACTCTTTGGAGAAAATGTAAGATTTAGAAGAGAAGAGATTGAAAATGAATTGGTGATTTGAAATGATCGAAATCTATCTCTATTTATAGTTTTTCCAAAAACAGAACTCTGACAGAATTTGGACAGAATTCGGACAGAACTCTTAGTAACAAACCGCAACTGAAGGGTGACCAAGTTCAAAATCAAACGTTCACATAACATTCAACTTGGCCGAGCTCTGCTAGGGTTCTGCCAGTTGATTTTGAGAAAAATTATTTTGGCTTTTTGAAAAAGTCCTTCAGAAGCTTTTTGTAAAAAGAATATTTTTCAAAACATAGGTCATTTTTAAAATAATAGGGTGATTTTGAAAAATGATTTCGGACAGCCTATTTGCCAGTACGACTTGGTGTACAATGTATTCCTAGACTCAATAAAATAAAAAAAATACATTGCTTTCAAGGAAATACATTCTGAATGGCAAACAGCTTCGGAACAGCTTTGGTCTTGAACATAGTAAACATCCATTTTTGAGCAGTGTCCAAAACGTTGTAGGTAAACATCTGAATTGCCTTGTATTTATATTGAGAGAGAGTTTGATCAATTATTAAAATCAGGTTTGACCATGACCAATGGGCCAACACTTTCGTTGTCGAGCTGGTTCGCCCGTCACACCTAGTGTACCGAAAACGCAACAAAGTATTTTTGGAACTATATTTGTCGAGCTGGTTCGCCCGTCAGTTTGGTTATAGTCAATTGTTGCAAACCAACGCCAGCATCTTCCTTGGATTCAAAGGGAGTCTTCTTGATGGTGCCCACGCTTGGCAGTACTATAACGCTAGCTGTACCAGGGCTCGATTTGTGGCTCCCTTACGAAGACCACATACGCATATTCTGTATTCCATCGTTAAATTTTACTGTTTGGTGAATACTTATCCTCCAAAATATGACCAAAAATAGAGTCTTCTTCTGGGAACCCGTTATGAACCTTCGGCGGATACTCTTACTTCTGCATGGTGTAACTTCCCCATGGTGCTCAATTAGTTATGGAGCTGGAGTTGGACACATATCCGGACCCGCCGGATGATTCAAGTCAGAAACGACCTATCGAGGCTGGGATGAGTCCATTGCCCCCAAGGAAGAGGCACAAAAAGGTAGCGACAACCAAACATCGGCAACCTTCAAAGAAGGGAGATTCTTTTTCTGGTGTTACTTCCTCGGTAAGTAAATTTGTATTTCAACGGGAAAAAGGTCTTTTTTTGTTAAAATTTGTTTTTTTCCCTTGTTTAACAAACAGCCAAAGAAAAACCCAGGCGTAAACAAAAGGCGTCTAGTCCTCCATCCTCATCCAGCCACGGGAAGGATTTACTACCAGCGGATCCCCCGATTATTGACGAAGATAATCCTTTGGTAGATGTGGAGGCCGTGATAGACGATGACTCTAATGGAACTGGGAATTCCCAGGACACTTCCTTTGGTGTGCGTATTGATCGATAGAAAGTTAAACAGATCTAATATGTGTTCTAACCCTTCATAGGCGGAAACTAGGGTTCACGAATTATACCTGCGGCGGAAAGGAGACAAGTAATTCCAGGCAATCTCGAGCGGACGACCCCAAGATCTTCTGCACGTATTCCTTCCTCGAGTTGGACGTCGTGTGGGCGACGATCTTCCAACCTTTTCTTCTCCTTGGCAGCCCTCTCTTTCTCTCCTTACGTGAATCACAAATTTAGATAAAGTTTCAGATTTTTGATCGGTAATATGGCGGCCAGAGAATAGAGGATATATATAGGCTACGGCAGGGACCATAAGAAGAAATTAGGGTTAGGCCTCCTAACAGATCTGGATATCCCGTGTTCAGCCCGAACACACAATCCTGGCCCATTAACAATAGCTCGGTCCACTAATGAGCTATTGTTGTACTACCTCCCTAATCCTAAATTATGTTTGTGGGCTCCTTTTATTATATGCTCATTTGGCTCCCTATGTTAAGATATCGTGTGTCCGTCGATCAAATTAAGTTACTGACAACTATATTGATTCGACATCTTTTATCCTTAAGTAGTATCGCTCAACTTTATTTGTCATGTCGAATATAATCCACCTGCAGGGTTTACATGACAATCCTTATGAGCTCCTTAAGGGGACATCATCAACCCGATGTATCGGGACATGGATTCCATTTATAATCAACAGTCCATCATACATACAATGTTATTACCCAATTCATAGAGGTTGTTGATCCATAATGAATCTCACTCTTTTATGAGTCAAAATAATACACACTGCATATACATGTCCGTTATTATATCCGGGTTAAGAGCGCAAGCATCCATAATAAAAGAGGTGTTTGTTCTCTTACGTAGTCAGTACAAAGAGAACAACCTCAAGTGGTCCTGTTCAATACACACAAAGTGTACTAGTATAGACCTATAGTCAAGATAGACTAATACCAGATTACACTACAACCTTTCCAATAGATTGTCCAAGTCCATCTAGGTTGTGAACTATTTATATACTCTATAGGGAACTGATAATATGATCTTCTGTGTGACACCACACACCATATTATCTACAATATAGAATATCAGACATTTGCATTAACACTTACAACAAATACAATATGCAAATATTTGCCCATATGATTCTCATTCAAAATTTAAGGAAATAATGTTACTAAAAAAGTGATGCTTTTAGTATATAACCCTAACAGACTCGACGTTCGACTATTCGACCGAGCTAATATCAGATTTAATGGATGTTTATCACCAGAAGTTACTTCATTAGGGTCCTTCCGGTGAGCAGATTTGTTATTACTATAATGTGACTTTCTGCGATACTAACTCTTCTAATCTTGCAGGTTTACAGGTTGGATCATTGTCACCCGTGAAAGGACCCACAGTTGGGGGTGAAGCAGCCCCCTCTTTTATTCTTATTTTAAAGGAAGCCCCTGGGCCCTTTGGAGGAAAGATATTAGAGGAAACGAACGGGGTTGAGCCGGTAGCGATGAGCAGTGAAGCCATCGTAGAAGTTCAAGAAGATGAAGAGCCGGCTATTGACGATCCTGCTTTTCGGGATGTCATGGAGGTAGAGGAAGAGGATGTTCCTAGGCCTTCAGCTCCAGTTGAGGGAGAAGGGAACAGTACCTCCCTCCCATCATCTATTGAGGGTACTAGTGTTGAGGATACGGAGCTGGAAGACGTCTCTCATGCTGAACGAGTGACGACCCCTCCAACCGGCTCTTTAAGAATTGTCTTAAACACCACTACTTCGAAAAAGGTACCCATTTCAGGGGAGCAGCCTGCATTACCTGTCGTTGCAAGTGAGCCACCCTTTGGGGGGATGAAATTGTGATAAGTGACCCTTCCATGGTGAGGTCACCTTTGGCTTTCGTGAAGCTTTCTGCTGGATCGACCTTAGTTGGGACCAACTCTGGAGCTTTCGTCCTTCCAAGGAATCCCAGGCTATCGAGTTCACTTTCCTTTGGAACTATATCATCGGGTCGGTGTTTGACACCCGACCTTCAGATTCTGCGTAGGTGGCCCCTTCGACTGCTACACATGCTCTAGTCCAGTGTTCGGAGTCTGTCACCCGACCTTCAGATTATGACGAAGCCTCTTTTCGTAGCTGAGGATGATGAATATATCGGGCTTATGCTTGAAACCTTCTACACCATTTTGAGTCCTAGTGTAAAGGGAGCTCTGGAGCAAAAACGACCATTTGTGATTGCCAAAATCGTGGCTTTGACTCTGCTCTATCGCTGCGTGCTCGAGCGGCTCAGGAAGCTCATGTGACTGTGCTTGAAACATCAGTTGAGGAACTGAAGTGTCACCTCTCGGAGCTTCAGAGGTTGCAATCCAACGATCTCTCTTTTTTGATCGCAAAAGACATGTCGATTTTATCGACGAAGGTTGCTAAGACTCCTAAAGCTTTTAAGCGAAGAGTAGAGGAGGCCCACCTCAAGGAATTGGAACTCCTTTCTGCTGAGGAGACCAAGCTTTCTTCCCAAACTATCACAACGAAACGTCTAGAAGTCGTTCGGGAGGAGATTCGAAAGCTTCAGGAGAAATAAGCTTTGTTGGAAGTTGATGCCCACCAGTTGAGTCAGGATGTTGTATCCCTTCGATATCAAGTGGAAGCACAAAGCTAAATCAAAGCAAGCTTGTTAGATTAGAAGGCCACATTGGATATGGTCCCTGCCAAACTTGCCGCCTTTGAAGATGAGACGGTGTTGCAAGAAGAGGTCGAACGTTGGGCGAAGGCCAAAGCTAAAGCGAAGACTGTGTCTCTTCATCGCCGGATTGACGAACTAAGCACCGAGGCCTCGTAGTAGTCTTTTTGCATCTTTTCTTTTCTTTCTCTTTTAGAACGAGAAACTTTTGTTGCAGTTTTTTTCATTTGCATTAAACAAGAAATAAAGTCTTTGCCTTCCTTGTTCTTTTGTACTTTGTGATTTATAAATTTTGACTGTGATGAATAACATGCCCGAGGCCATACGATGTGACAGGCTACATAAGAATATTTTGACCAAAAGTCGTATGGACAAGGCAAAATAAGAATTATGACATTAGAAGTATCTTACTCAGAGGTAATATGGACATGGTAAGATAATATTCTGTGGAAATATTTCAATAAGCTATTCAGAGGTAATATGGACATGATCGTTTATTATCATAGTAACGTAAAGGTTACCAAATATGGATGTTTACTATAAGGTAATGTGGACATGGTAAACATTCTTTTAAGGTTATCCTACTCAGAAGTAGAATAGGACTCTGTGGGGACATAGAAAATATCTCAGAGTTGATATGGACTTGGATGTTTTTTTTACTGGAAAGATTGGTGAGGGAATGCCCGAGAGCAGCTGGGCTCCAGAGACATATGATGATCGAGAGGTGTGAAGTCGATTGCCGGTTTCAATGACATTTGCTGGGGATGTGGAAAGATATGTTGATAGACATCAAACATAGTATTTTTTTTAGAAATTTGTCGTTGATTGGCATCGTAAACAAATCTTCGTTAGATTTTTCAAGCCGGTAGGCACCGTTAGAGTACACTGTCTCTATGATAAATGGGCCTTCTCATTTGGGTTCGAATTTCCCAACTATTTTGTGAGTCATCACCATTGGATTTCTAACTTATATGACAAGATCACCCACTTGGAAAGTTCTCTACTTCATTTTCTTATTGAATGCTTCAAAAATACGAGCTTGATAGACCTCGATGCATTGTTGATCCAAAAGCCGTTTTTCATCCAATGTCTCTAGCTCCTGTAGTCGGTGATGTTGATTGTCCTCATCTGTTAATTGGTTTGTAATAGCCACTCGTAGTGAAGGACTCTGAATTTCGAGAGGAAGTATTGCCTCGCTCCCGAATGGTGTATTACCCGTTGGAGTCCAGACCGTTGTGCGGTATGCTCACAGGCATTCGCCTAACTTCTCATCCCAATCGCGTTTATTAGATGACACAACTTTCTTGAAGACTTTGACAATTATTTTATTGAAGGCTTCGGCCAGTCCAATGGTCGTCGGATTGTAAGCAGTTGATGCCACATTTTGGATGCTGTTCTTATCACAGAATCTGCTAAATGTATGACTTGTAAACTAATGACCGTTGTCATGGATGGTCCTCTGGGGTACCTCAAAACGATAGATGACATGATGCTTGATGAAGCTGATCACCTTTGAACTCTTTACCTCTGACAGAGGAACTGCTTCCGCCAACTTAGAGAAGTAGTTAGTGATTGCTAGAATAAAACGATGTCCTCTAGATGATGGAGGGGTAATTGGTCCAACTATGTCCATGCCCCAGGCTTCAAATGGCCAGAAGGTGACCGTAGGGTATAAGAGCTCCTAAGGTCAATGGGTGAAGTCAATGTGCAGCTGACAAGCGCGGCACTTCTTGGCGTACTCGACAGCATCTGCCATCATGGTAGGCCAGTAATAGCCCATACGTCAGAGTCGATAATGTAGCTTAGGACTGGGTTGATGAGCTCCACAGGCACCATCATGGGCCTCCCAAAGTGCTTTGATCGCCTCCTCGTTTGATAATCATCGGAGGAGAAGTTTGTCATATGAACGACAATACAGCATTTTGGTAGCTGTATCGTAGTAGAATCGGAGAGAGCGACTTTTGACATACACGGCTTCCTTTGGGTCGTTTGGGAGGATCCCGTAGGCTGTGAAGTCTATAAACAGGAATCTCCAGTCCCTGATGTTAATACCGACGTCTGCTGGCATAGCATGGTTTAGACTCATGCATAGATTGTTCTTGGGGCACACCAATTGGTGGCCAATTACTTTGACAAAGTGTTAGATTCCAAGAGGGGCTGCCAAGGAGGCAGTGAGGCCAGCTAGAGCATCAGCCACTAGATTTTATAGCCGAAGTACATGTTCTATGAAGAACTTGGTAAAAGTAGAGATGATGTCCAAGGCTGCTTTATGGTAAGGAAGACGAACCTCATACTGCCCTCGAACCTGGTTGACAATAAGCTTTGAATCGCCATAAGCCTCGAGGCATTCAACCTCCAGTTGTCTTGCTTATTGGAGTCCGATGTAAGAGCATTGTATTCTTCCACATTGTTGGAGCATGGCTCTATGAGAGAATAGGCACGTTGGATGACTAGGTTGTCTGGAGAAACAAAGACTACCCCACTCCTGCGATGATCTGACCCTTAGGGCGTGTTCTTGAAGCACCATTGAAGAACATCCGCTAGACGAAGCTCTCTTTGGTGATACTGGATTCCAACACCTCGTCTAGAATGTCCTCGTAAAGTTTGGATGTTTCCGGGATCGGGTGTGCAGCTAAGAAGTCGGCTAGCGCTTGTCCCTTGATAGCTTTTTGTGGGACAAATACCATATCGTACAGTGATAGTAGTATTGCCCATGTAGCTAATCGAGAGTTTAGCGCTCCTGACTTTGTCATGAAGACCCTAAATGGATTGACTCGAGAGATGACATGGATGGTCTGACCTGCTATTTAGTGACGAGTCTTTTGTATAGCTAAGACCAGAGCTGGACATTCTTTCTCGATGGGGTTTTACCGGTGTTCAGCCCCGATCATTGTCCTGATTAGGTAGGAGATGGCTTGCTCCTAACCTGTATCGCTGTTCTGAGCTGGAAAAGCACCGAGAGAATGGTCCATTGTGCTGACATAGAGCATGAAAGGTTTACCCACAATTGGTGCTACCAGAACTGGGCAATTTGTGAGATAAGCCATGATGTCGTCGAATATCTTATGACTCTCTTTAGTCCAAACATAGAAAACTCCCTTCTTCATGAGTTTGGTGAAGGGCTGGCATCGTCTAGAAAGATTTGCTATGAATATTCTGATATATTCTAGATGTCCTTG
>JANAVB010041423.1:65000-186675 GCA_029216955.1 Iris pallida
ATGGCTTGTACAATGGCTTGTACAATGGCTCAATGTGATACTGAGAGTACAATATGCACAATGAGTGTACAATGATAAGGGTATTCAATAAATACAATATGTAAGTGAAACGTATATCACAACATATACTTAGTGAATACAAGGAGATAACATCTCAGAAGAAGATCCATATAGTACCAATCCGTGATAATGATCGTGTCAGCATCAAGTACAGTAATCTAGAGCAAGAATGTAAATCCATACAAGTATGAAACGGTCAGAGAATGTACTCGCCTGATAACCTGAGTGTCTGAAGAGAATATACTGTCCGAGGAGTGGTGTCTGTCTCCTATAGAACAGTACAAGTCACTATGAGTCCAAAAATGATAAAAGATGCATTATAATGCTTTCTAAATGAATCTAGGTTAATCTAGGTCAAATCTAAGTCAAACCTAAGTCACACCAAGCTAAACTAGGTCGTACTAGGTCATACTGAGCCAAACTGGGTCATACTAGGACAACCAAGGTCAAACAAGGTCACAGGAAATCAATCCAAGTCAACTAGATCAATCGGGGCCAAAGGTTGACTTTTGGTCAAAAAGTCAACTCTGGTCAACTCTGGTCAACACGGAGTCAACCCTAGGTCAAACAAGTCATATGTTGACCAACTGTTGACTTTCAGTCAACTCTGGTTTGGTTTTGGTCAAATCTGGTCGCTTAAAGGCTAAGTTTGACTCTCGGTTGACTTTTGTTGACTTTTGGTCAAAATGGTCAACCGACGTCAAAACTAGTCTATGAGCACTATAGTTGATCATTACCAACCAAGGGAACCAAGTTCTAACTCTATCTTAGACTCCAAACTCAAATACCCTATTCTATGCATTACCTACATTACCTTACCAATGTAAATACCAATACCTTGCACAATACCACTCTAACCTAGGAATACTAGCCTAGGCTTCCTAGGATAGCTAGATACTATCCTATACTAATATTACCTACCAAAAAAACCTAGTATCTAGGTCATCTAAGTCATATTATGGTACATGTTGGCCATTTACCCCTTTACCTTACCCTTTACCCTTATACCATTTCACCATCTCCCTAACACTCACTCACACACAACACTCATATAGACTTACATATAGGCTAACACTCATGCTCACACCTATAGGCTAGTAGCTATATATATATATAAGCTCACCATATCCAAATAGCTCACACACCTATATATATATATATAGGCTCACAATGGTTTTGGTTCACTCTACACCCAAATCTAGACTCACACTCACACTACACAAAGGCAACAGGATACATGTATATAGGACAGATTTGTGTGCTTGGAAGGGGCTGTATTGGACTCATCTTGGGATGGTTTATTGGGCAGGTCTTGAACAGCTAGTAGGGTGTTTAGGACTGAGTTTATGGCATGTTTTGGACTGCTACATGGGCCTGAATGTTGTGGCATGTGGGGTTAATTATGTGGACAGAAAACAGGACAACACATGAAGAAATCTGGACTGATGTTGTAGGCTTGAATAGGCTGTGCTTAGGGCTATCAAGGCTGGGTTTTAGATGGTTGTTAGGGTGTGGTTAAGGGACTGCAATAGGCTGTGGTGCAAGGCTGTCCATGGGGTGAAGTATGGACTGTTTATAAGGAAAATATGGACTGAAGTATGGGTTAATAAGGGACAGCCAATGTGCTTGCTTGGGGGGGCTGCTTGTACCAGGTTTAGGGGGGCATATCAAGGACTAGTTTGCACATGGTTAGGACAGCACTTGGACTGCTGTTTAGGGGTGCTTTGGTGGGGTGTTAGGACAGCTCTCATGGGTTACATATGGACTGCTCTGTGACAGTCCAATGGGGACTAAGTGACAGCCTATAGGACAGGAATTTGGGAAATGTATGGACTGTTTTCAGGGTCCTAAAGATGGACTGAATGGGGCTTCTACTAGGCCATGCAGGACAGCCATGAATGGCTCTAGGGACAGCCCACAAAGGGACTGAAATGTTGGTTTTCAAATTGACAGCAAATGGGGGTTTTGTGACAGGTCTTTGGTGGTTGTTTGGGCTAAAATTGGTGGACAGGTTTCAGGGTGAAAAGGCTGAACAAAGAGGAAGTTTGGGACTGATTAGGGGATGGTTTGGGACAGGTAAATGGACAGGAATAGATGGACTGAATTTGGGGGACTAAGGGCTTTGTTTACTGCACTGTGTTGGCATGGACTGATATGTTGTACTGTCCTCCTGCTGCTACATTCCAGCAGTGGCACCCCCTTCCTATTCCTCCTTGTCCTTCACTTCCTCACTCCCCCTAGCTCTATACAACACATACACACTCTTAAATCATCCTCTCCAACTCTCTATACTCTAATCTCTAACTCTCTCAATACTCTCCACATACACAAACACACACACACACACACATATAATCAAACACCTGCTATGCACAACCACACACAACACAAACTCCTCCCTTGGCCGACCACATAACCCACCACCAACACAATATACACACCAACATAACACATATATATATCCATATATATCAACCATATTATATATATACATATATATATATATATATATATAGAGATTAACATATATATCACCATATATATATACATATATTGATATAGGTAATATGATACCTAGGAAAACTAAATCTAAACACAAGCAAAAATCTGGAATAAATATTAGAACATTACAAAATCAATATATAATAATTCCCCATGTGTCCAAATAGGGGTTTACCCATTAGGACACGATCCAATACATAGGACACCTCTATAAGTGCCCAAATGGACACGAAATGGACACGAATGGACACAAAACCATGGGGGTCATTCCTATGGGTTCAAAATAGACCTATATGCATGAGAAAATGAAAAGGAGAAGGGATTTATACCTTCCGGTAGATCGAATCGAAGAAAAGCCTTCCCGGAGCGACACCGACACGTAGAGATTCCAAATGGACACAAACGAGCTCCGAAAACTTCCAAACTTGGCTAGCACCTCCCTTTCATGGAGTAGAGGAGGAGAGAAGAAGATTTGGTGGAAGAAATGATGGATTTGAAGATAAAATCACTACAGGTTGCTCTCTAGAAATTTGGGGAAGAATAAGAGAGAGAAAATAAGAGGGAATAATGATGGAATGATGGAGCCTCTCCATACTATGGTGGCCGGCCCTAAATGGCTGCTATGGGCTGCTATTGACCCTATTTGCAATGCCTAAAATACCCCTCTCTAGCCTATTCTATTAGTATTAGGAAAAGGGTTTAAGTCGGAGGCTAGTTTGGTCATTCCAACACAATAATCAATTAAATCCTAATCCAAATAATTTAGCCTAGTCACTAACTAAAATAAATGACATGTGGGCCATGGCTAACTAGTGTGTGGGTCCACTAGAGTCAAAACTACCTCGGGTCCCCGTTTCAAGTCGGATTGAGATAAAATTCGAACCCGACTCAAATAACCCCAAAATATTACAATAAATAAATAAATAATTTTAAAATAATAAAAATGAAAAAAATGACAAAAATACCCCTGTTTCTGGAAATTGGGGGTGACAAATCTATCCACCTTAAAAGAATTTCGTCCTCGAAATTAAAACCAAACCATAGTAAAACATCAAAATCACAAGTCATGGCTAAAAATTAAAATGATCAAAATCTCAAAATCAAAGCATGAATTTAAATGACTAAATTTATAAAATTAAAATTACACTCAAATAGAAGCTACAAGTCTATCCACCTTAAAAGAAATCACCCAAAATTTTAAAATAAGGTAACCACAGAAAATCATACAAATCGATAATCGTAGGCGTCTATCCAATCATCATGATACTCAGAATCTCTGTCATGCCAGTAAGCAAGGCTACGATAATCACAGAGTCCTCAACTATGGTATATACCTCTAGAACTATGGTATTTAAAATTTTTGCATTATCGCGCGCTTGGCAGCGAAAACCTTAGAATTCCCACACCCGATAAATACGTCCATAGTCCGACTATATGTCCTCACTATGCCTGCTAGCATGACCCTAGAGGATTCTAAAATCTCATAATCGAGGCGACCTAGCCCATACGACTTATCTCAGAAGAAAATTAAATCATAAGGAAACACCAGATCAAACTTATCAACAATGAAAAACAGATAGGAATAGATGGAACTGAATTTCAAGATAGGAATTGCAGAATTAAATCAAAGAACGGAACCTGCAACTAGATCTCCAACGGCCTGAGCATCCTCGGCTGACATGGCGAAATCTCGCCCTGGCTGGCCTCCCCTGGCCTGCTGCTGATGCTGGACAAACCTCTACTGCTGAGTCTGCAATGGTGGTCCCCTCTGCTGCCCTGCCGGAGCCCTAGCTCCTGGTACTACCTGAGCCAATGGTGTCGGGTTCGGGGACACTCTCTACACTGATGCTCTGCTGACCCGCAAAGTAAACACATACCCAGTCTCTTCCTGTAATCGTTCCACCAATGGCCTGGCTTCTTGCAGAAGTTGCACACGGTGTCCTGCTGATACTGCACCTGTCTCTGACCCTGATACTGAATAGGCCTCTGCTGTAGCTGATGTATCTGAGCCCTCGGCTGCTGGTACTGCTGCTGAAACTGATGTTGAACGTGCGGCCTCTTGGCCAGTCCTCCGCTGCTAGTGTCCCCAACTGGGTCTCGTCCTCTCTTGAGCCTAAGCTCAAGATCATCCTCAGCCAGTAAAGCTTCCGTCAGAATCTCCTCGAATGTGGCATCCCTGTTGCCCTTGGTCAAGGACTTGACTTCCTTGACCAGATCCTTCCGGAACCTCTGGGCCTTCGCCGCCTCGCTCAAACCCTCCACGAATCTGCTGAGGCGGCCGAACTCTCTAGCGTACTCCTCCACTGACAGGCTCCCCTGAACTAGGCTCTCAAACTGCGACTCTAAAGCTCTGAGCGCTGAATCTGGGAAGAATTTCTTCTTGAAGAAGCCCTTGAACTCCTCCCAAGTCTGTCAGGCTACCCCCACCCTGGGGTCCGACTAATACCAGGTGCGAGCAAGATCGCGCATCCGGCTAGCTGCGGCCTCGATCTGAAGATCTGCTGGAATCCTGGCCAAGCGGAAGATCTCCTCTATATGCTCGATCCACTCATCACCATATAGGATCCCCTCTGTCCCCAGAAAGTCTCTAGGGCTCATCTTCTGAAACTGCTCGATCCCCGGTGTCTTTGGCTGCTGCACCACTGGTCGGGCTGCAACTGTCGAAATGACCAACTTCATGCCTCTGTCCTATCGAGCCTGCTGTCGGTCCATGAACTGCTAGAAATACGCGAACATCTGAGCTGCATCCACATTTCCTGTAGGCGGCGGCTGCTGGAACGGTACCTCTGGAATGACTGGGTCCTGCCTCCGAACTGGGGAAGGCATACCCTCAGCTGCTGCTGCTACTGAAGTCCCAATATGAGCAGAGGCGGCAGGAGCTGTAGCCTCCCGACCCTGCTGAACTGGCTGAGAGGTAGCAGTCCCCTCTACAGTATCTCCATGAATGGCACGCTGTAATCGTATCTCCACCATCCTGAAGACAGATCAAACAAATAATTGCTGAGAATGAGTCAAAATAGCAAAAGAGGACAGTTATATTCAAGGAGAACAATATCAGCAAGAACTGACATGGTATGAATTTGATACGAGTTTTTCCTAGTGTGATTGAGTACCTTCAAAATATCCTAATCCTATTGCAGGCTGTAGTGATACTCTAGGTCGAATATCACTACCTAAACTCGACCTGCATGGGCCACCACTAAAAACGTGTCACGACCCGCACCCACTGTGAGGGTACGAGAACGTAACAACGCCAAGCCTACGCCGCAGTGTCGGCGGTAGAACGCTGTCCTAGGTCAATCATCTAACAATATAAAAGTACCTGTACAGTATATACACTCCGAATGGAGGTGACATAGCAATATACAGTCGCAATCACATCTAAAGCAGAATGAAAGATAGGAAGATAGATAGATAAATACTGGAATGAAGGAAAAACCACATAAATACAACCAGAGAGTCTAAGTGTCTACTGACATAACAAATCAGAACATCCAGCTCAATACAAGACTCTAACACTGAAATGAAAGAATATATACAATCTAGATCTCAAATGACAGAATTAGAAAACCTAGACTAGGGAGCCTCAATCTCTAAGCTAGTGGATCAGGCTGGAAATCTGTGTCACACATGGCATCTACAGCTGCCCCATAGTAGGTGTCTACGCAGGCCTCCTCCTCATCCTCTGTAATATTTTCAATAGGTCCAGTCAGGACGGGAGCGAGCACAAAACATCTCACGCAGTTCACATCGAGTTAGGAAAAATAAAGCATGCAATAGAGTAAAGTACATGAAACGCTGAAAGAAGAAGGTATAAGAAAATAGTAGAGATTTGATAACAGGAAATATCTAAATATGATAAGTAAGAACTGTAAGGAACATGTGATTTTAGAGCACAATATGGTTATGTAAACGGGTTAGCTTATACAATAAAATGGGACTCCTTTGTACGTGGGTGTACAATGGACATATACAATTTCTTATACAATACGATTGATCACATAACTATTTCTACTCCCCCTCCCCAATCAATACACAAGGATCCAATTCATTTACGTTACCTTATACAATGGCTTGTACAATGACTTGTACAATGGCTTGTACAATGGCTTGTACAATGGCTCAATGTGATACTGAGAGTACAATATGCACAATGAGTGTACAATGATAAGGGTATTCAATAAATACAATATGTAAGTGAAACGTATATCACAACATGTACTTAGTGAATACAAGGAGATAACATCTCAGAAGAAGATCCATATAGTACCAATCCGTGATAATGATCGTGTCAGCATCAAGTACAGTAATCTAGAGCAAGAATGTAAATCCATACAAGTATGAAACGGTCAGAGAATGTACTCGCCTGATAACCTGAGTGTCTGAAGAGAATATACTGTCCGAGGAGTGGTGTCTGTCTCCTATAGAACAGTACAAGTCACTATGAGTCCAAAAATGATAAAAGATGCATTATAATGCTTTCTAAATGAATCTAGGTTAATCTAGGTCAAATCTAAGTCAAACCTAAGTCACACCAAGCTAAACTAGGTCGTACTAGGTCATACTGAGCCAAACTGGGTCATACTAGGTCATACTAAGCCAAACTGGGTCATACTAGAACAACCAAGGTCAAACAAGGTCACAGGAAATCAATCCAAGTCAACTAGGTCAATCGGGGCCAAAGGTTGACTTTTGGTCAAAAAGTCAACTCTGGTCAACTCTGGTCAACACGGAGTCAACCCTAGGTCAAACAAATCACATGTTGACTAACTGTTGACTTTCAGTCAACTGGTCAACTCTGGTTTGGTTTTGGTCAAATCTGGTCGCTTAAAGGCTAAGTTTGACTCTCGGTTGACTTTTGTTGACTTTTGGTCAAAATGGTCAACCGACGTCAAAACTAGTCTATGAGCACTATAATTGATCATTACCAACCAAGGGAACCAAGTTCTAACTCTATCTTAGACTCCAAACTCAAATACCCTATTCTATGCATTGCCTACATTACCTTACCAATATAAATACCAATACCTTGCACAATACCACTCTAACCTAGGAATACTAGCCTAGGCTTCCTAGGATAGCTAGATACTATCCTATACTAATATTACCTACCAAGAAAACCTAGTATCTAGGTTATCTAAGTTCTATTATGGTACATGTTGGCCATTTACCCCTTTACCTTATCCTTTACCCCTACACCATTTCACCATCTCCCTAACACTCACTCACACACAACACTCATATAGACTTACATATAGGCTAACACTCATGCTCACACCTATAGGCTAGTAGCTATATATATATATATATATATATATATATATATAAGCTCACCATATCCAAATAGCTCACACACCTATATATACGTAGGCTCACAATGGTTTTGGTTCACTCTACACCCAAATCTAGACTCACACTCACACTACACAAAGGCAACAGGATACATGTATATAGGACAGATTTGTGTGCTTGGAAGGGGCTGTATTGGACTCATCTTGGGATGGTTTAATGGGCAGGTCTTGAACAGCTAGTAGGGTGTTTTGGACTGAGTTTATGGCATGTTTTGGACTGCTACATGGGCCTGAATGTTGTGGCATGTGGGGTTAATTATGTGGACAGGAAACAGGACAACACATGAAGAAATCTGGACTGATGTTGTGGGCTTGAATAGGCTGTGCTTAGGGCTATCAAGGCTGGGTTTTAGATGGTTGTTAGGGTGTGGTTAAGGGACTGCAGTAGGCTGTGGGGCAAGGCTGTCCATGGGGTGAAGTATGGACTGTTTATAAGGGAAATATGGACTGAAGTATGGGTTAACAAGGGACAGCCAATGTGCTTGCTTAGGGGGGGCTGCTTGTACCAGGTTTAGGGGGGCATATCAAGGACTAGTTTGCACATGGTAAGGGCAGCACTTGGACTGCTGTTTAGGGGTGCTTTGGTGGGGTGTTAGGACAGCTATCATGGGTTACATATGGACTGCTCTGTGACAGTCCAATGGGGACTAAGTGACAGCCTATAGGACAGGAATTTGGGAAATGTATGGACTGTTTTCAGGGTCCTAAAGATGGATTGAATGGGGCTTCTACTAGGCCATGCAGGACAGCCATGAATGGCTCTAGGGACAGCCCACAAAGGGACTGAAATGTTGGTTTTCAAATGGACAGCAAATGGGGGTTTTGTGACAGGTCTTTGGTGGTTGTTTGGGCTCAAATTGGTGGACAGGTTTCAGGGTGAAAAGGCTGAACAAAGAGGAAGTTTGGGACTGATTAGGGGATGGTTTGGGACAGGTAAATGGACATGAATAGATGGACTGAATTTGGGGGACTAAGGGCTTTGTTTACTGCACTGTGTTGGCATGGACTGATATGTTGTACTGTTCTGCTGCTGCTACATTCCAGCAGTGGCACCCCCTTCCTATTCCTCCTTCTCCTTCACTTTCTCACTCCCCCTAGCTCTATACAACACATACACACTCTTAAATCATCCTCTCCAACTCTCTATACTCTAATCTCTAACTCTCTCAATACTCCCCACATACACAAACACACACACATATAATCAAACACCTGCTATGCACAACCACACACAACACAAACTCCTCCCTTGGCCGACCACATAACCCACCACCAACACAATATACACACCAACATAACACATATATATATATCCATATATATCAACCATATTATATATATACATATATATATATTATATATATATATATATATATATATATATATATATATATATATATATATATATATATATATATATACATATAGGGATTAACATATATATCACCATATATATATACATATATTGATATAGGTAATATGATACAATATGATACCTAGGAAAACTCAATCTAAACACAAGCAAAAATCTGGAATAAATATTAGAACATTACAAAATCAATGTATAATTAATTCCCCATGTGTCCAAATAGGGGTTTACCCATTAGGACACGATCCTATACATAGGACACCTCTACAAGTGCCCAAATGGACACAAAATGGACACGAATGGACACAAAACCATGGGGGTCATTCCTATGGGTTCAAAATAGACCTATATGCATGAGAAAATGAAAAGGAGAAGGGATTTATACCTCCCGGTAGATCGAATCGAAAAAAAGCCTTCCCGGAGCGACACCGACACGTAGAGATTCCAAATGGACACAAACGAGCTCCGAAACCTTCCAAACTTGGCTAGCACCTTCCTTTCATGGAGTAGAGGAGGAGAGAAGAAGATTTGGTGGAAGAAATGATAGATTTGGAGATGAAATCACTAGAGGTTGCTCTCTAGAAATTTGGAGAAGAACAAGAGAGAGAAAATGAGAGGGAATAATGATGGAATGATGGAGCCTCTCCATACTATGGTGGCCGGCCCTAAATGGCTGCTATGGGCTACTATTAACCCTATTTGCAATGCCTAAAATATCCCCCTCTAGCCTATTCTATTAGTATTAGGAAAAGGGTTTAAGTCGGAGGCTAGTTTGGTCATTCCAAGACACTAATCAATTAAATCATAATCCAAATAATTTAGCCTAGTCACTAACTAAAATAAATGACATGTGGGCCATGGTTAACTAGTGTGTGGGTCCACTAGAGTCAAAACTACCCCGGGTTCCCGTTTCAAGTCGGATTGAAATGAAATTCGAACCCGACTCAAATAACCCCAAAATATTACAATAAATAAATAAATAATTTTAAAATAATAAAAATGAAAAAAAATGACAAAAATACCCCTGTTTTTGGAAACTGGGGGTGACAAATCTATCCACCTTAAAAGAATTTCGTCCTCGAAATTAAAACCAAACTTTAGTAAAACATCAAAATCACAAGTCATGGCTAAAAATTAAAATGATCAAAATCTCAAAATCAAAGCATGAATTTAAATGACTAAATTTATAAAATTAAAATTACACTCAAATAGAAGCTACAAGTCTATCCACCTTAAAAGAAATCACCAAAAATTTTAAAATAAGGTAACCACAGAAAATCATACAAATCGATAGTCGTATGCGTCTATCCAATCATCATGATACTCAGAATCTCTGTCATGCCAGTGAGCAAGGCTACGATAATCACAGAGTCCTCAACTATGGTACATACCTCTAGAACTATGGTATTTAAAATTTTCGTATTGCCGCGCGCTTGGCAGCGAAAACCTTAAATTCCTACACCCGAGAAATACGTCCATAGTCCGACTATATGTCCTCACTATGCCTGCTAGCATGACCCTAGAGGATTCTAAAATCTCATAATCGAGGTGACCTAGCCCATATGACTTATCTCAGAAGAAAATTAAATCATAAGGAAACACCAGATCAAACTTATCAACAATGAAAAACAGATAGGAATAGATGGAACTGAATTTCAAGATAGGAATTGCAGAATTGAATCAAAGAACAGAACCTGCAACTAGATCTCCAACGGCCTGAGCATCCTCGGCTGACATGGCGAAAGCTTGCCCTGGCTGGCCTCCCCTGGCCTGCTGCTGATGCTGGACAAACCTCTGCTGCTGAGTCTGCAATGGTGGTCCCCTCTGCTGCCCTGCCGGAGCCCTAGCTCCTGGTGCTACCTGAGCCAATGGTGTCGGGTTCTGGAGACACTTTCTACACTGATGCTCTGCTGACCCGCAAAGTAAACACATACCCAGTCTCTTCCTGTAATTGTTCCACCAATGGCCTGGCTTCTTGCAAAAGTTGTACACGGTGTCCTGCTGATACTACACCTGTCTCTGACCCTAATATTGAACAGGCCTCTGCTGTAGCTGATGTATCTGAGCCCTCGGCTGCTGGTACTGCTGCTGAAACTGATGCTGAACGTACGGCCTCTTGGCCGGTCCTCCGCTGCTGGTGCCCCCAACTGGGTCTCGCCCTCTCTTGAGACTAAGCTCAAGATCATCCTCAGCCAGTAAAGCTCCCGTCAGAATCTCCTCGAATGTGGCATCCCTGTTGCCCTTGGTCAAGGACTTGACTTCCTTGACCAGACCCTTCCGAAACCTCTGGGCCTTCGCCGCCTCGCTCAAACCCTCCACGAATCTGCTGAGGCGGCCGAACTCCCCAGCGTACTCCTCCACTGACAGGCTCCCCTGAACTAGGCTCTCAAACTGTGACTCTAAAGCTCTGAACGCTGAATCTGGAAAGAATTTCTTCTTGAAGAAGCCCTTAAACTCCTCCCAAGTCTGTCCGGCTACCCCTACCCTGGGGTCCGACTGATACCAGGTGCGAGCAAGATCGCGCATCCGGCTAGCTGCGGCCTCGATCTGAAGATATGCTGGAATCCTGGCCAAGCGGAAGATCTCCTCTATATGCTCGATCCACTCATCAGCATATAGGATCCCCTCTGTCCCCAGAAAGTCTCTGGGGCTTATCTTCTGAAACTGCTCGATCCTCGGTGTCTTTGGCTGCTGCACCACTGGTCGGGCTGCAACTGTCAAAATAACCAACTCTATGCCTCTGTCCTGTCGAGCCTGCTGTCGGTCCATGAACTGCTGGAAATACGCGAACATCTGAGATGCGTCCACGTTTCCTGTAGGCGACGGCTGCTGGAACGGTACCTCTGGAATGACTGGGTCCTGCCTCCGAACTGGTGAAGGCATACCCTCAGCTGCTGCTGCTGCTGAAGTCCCAATATGAACAGAGGTGGCAGGAGCTGTAGCCTCCCGACCCTGCTGAATTGGCTGAGAGGTAGCAGTCCCCTCTACAGTTCTTCATGAATGGCACGCTGTAATCGCATCTCCACCATCCTGAAGACAGATCAAACAAACAATTGCTGAGAATGAGTCGAAATAGCAAAGGAGGACAGTTATATTCAAGGAGAACAATATCAGCAAGAACTGAGATGGTATGAATTTGATACGAGTTTTTCCTAGTGTGATTGAGTACCTTCAAAATATCCTAATCCTATTGCAGGCTGTAGTGATACTCTAGTTCGAATACCACTACATAAACTCGACCTGCATGGGCCACCACTAAAAACGTGTCACGACCCGCACCCACTGTGAGGGTACGAGAACGTAACAACGCCCAGCCTACGCCGCAGTGTCGGCGGTAGAACGCTGTCCTAGGTCAATCATCTAACAATATAAAGGTACCTGTACAGTATATACACTCCGAATGGAGGTGACATAGCAATATACAGTCTCAATCACATCTAAAGCAGAATAAAAGATAGGAAGATAGATAGATAAATACTGGAATGAGGGAAAAACTACATAAATACAACTAGAGAGTCAAAGTGTCTACTGACATAACAAATCAGAACATCCAGCTCAATACAAGACTCTAACACTGAAATGAAAGAATATATACAATCTAGATCTCAAATGACAGAAATAGAAAACCTAGACTAGGGAGCCTCAGTCTCTAAGCTAGTGGATCAGGCTGGAAATCTGGGTCACACATGGCATCTACAGCTGCCCCATAGTAGGTGTCTACGCAGGCCTCCTCCTCATCCTCTGTAATATTTTCAACAGGTCCAGTCAGGACGGGAGCGAGCACAAAACATCTCACGCAGTTCATATCGAGTTAGGAAATATAAAGCATACAATAGAGTAAAGTACATGAAACGCTGAAAGAAGAAGGTATAAGAAAACAGTAGAGATTTGATAACAGGAAATATCTAAATATGATAAGTAAGAACTGTAAGGAACATGTGATTTTAGAGCACAATATGGTTATGTAAACGGGTTAGGTTATACAATAAAATGGGACTCCTTTGTACGTGGGTGTACAATGGACATATATAATTTCTTATACAATACGATTGATCACATAACCATTTCTACTCCCCCTCCCCAATCAATACACAAGGATCTAATTCAGTTACGTTACCTTATACAATGGCTTGTACAATGACTTGTACAATGGCTTGTACAATGGCTCAATGTGATACTGAGAGTACAATATGCACAATGAGTGTACAATGATAAGGGTATTCAATAAATACAATATGTAAGTGAAACGCATATCACAATATGTACTTAGTGAATACAAGGAGATAACATCTCAGAAGAAGATCCATATAGTACCAATCCGTGATAATGATCGTGTCAGCATCAAGTACAGTAATCTAGAGCAAGAATGTAAATCCATACAAGTATAAAACGGTCAGAGAATGTACTCGCCTGATAACCTGAGTGTCTGAAGAGAATATACTGTCCGAGGAGTGGTGTCTGTCTCCTATAGAACAGTACAAGTCACTATGTGTCCAAAAATGATAAAAGATGCATTATAATGCTTTCTAAATGAATCTAGGTTAATCTAGGTCAAATCTAAGTCAAACCTAAGTCACACCAAGCTAAACTAGGTCGTACTAGGTCATACTGAGCCAAACTGGGTCATACTAGGACAACCAAGGTCAAACAAGGTCACTGAAAATCAATCCAAGTCAACTAGGTCAATCGGGGCCAAAGGTTAACTTTTGGTCAAAAAGTCAACTCTGGTCAACTCTGGTCAACACGGAGTCAACCCTAGGTCAAACAAATCACATGTTGACCAACTGTTGACTTTCAGTCAACTGGTCAACTCTGGTTTGGTTTTGGTCAAATCTGGTCGCTTAAAGGCTAAGTTTGACTCTCGGTTGACTTTTGTTGACTTTTGGTCAAAATGGTCAACCGACGTCAAAACTAGTCTATGAGCACTATAATTGATCATTAACAACCAAGGGAACCAAGTTCTATCCAAACTCAAATACCCTATTCTATGCATTACCTACATTACCTTACCAATGTAAATACCAATACCTTGTACAATACCACTCTAACCTAGGAATACTAGCCTAGGCTTCCTAGGATAGCTAGATACTATCCTATACTAATATTACCTACCAAGAAAACCTAGTATCTAGGTCATCTAAGTCATATTATGGTACATGTTGGCCATTTACCCCTTTACCTTACCCTTTACCCTTACACCATTTCACCATCTCCCTAACACTCACTCACACACAACACTCATATAGACTTACATATAGGCTAACACTCATGCTCACACCTATAGGCTAGTAGCTATATATATATATAAGCTCACCATATCCAAATAGCTCACACACCTATATATATATAGGCTCACAATGGTTTTGGTTCACTCTATACCCAAATCTAGACTCATACTCACACTACAAAAAGGCAACAGGATACATGTACATAGGACAGATTTGTGTGCTTGGAAGGGGCTGTATTGGACTCATCTTGGGATGGTTTAATGGGCAGGTCTTGAACAGCTAGTAGGGTGTTTAGGACTGAGTTTATGGCATGTTTTGGACTGCTACATGGGCCTGAATGTTGTGGCATGTGGGGTTAATTATGTGGACAGAAAACAGGAAAACACATGAAGAAATCTGGACTGATGTTGTGGGCTTGAATAGGCTGTGCTTAGGGCTATCAAGGCTGGGTTTTAGATGGTTGTTAGGGTGTGGTTAAGGGACTGCAATAGGCTGTGGTACAAGGCTGTCCATGGGGTGAAGTATAGACTGTTTATAAGGGAAATATGGACTGAAGTATGGGTTAACAAGGGACAGCCAATGTTCTTGCTTAGGGGGGGCTGCTTGTACCAGGTTTAGGGGGGCATATCAAGGACTAGTTTGCACATGGTAAGGACAGCACTTGGACTGCTGTTTAGGGGTGCTTTGGTGGGGTGTTAGGACAGCTCTCATGGGTTACATATAGACTGCTCTGTGACAGTCCAATGGAGACTAAGTGACAGCCTATAGGACAGGAATTTGGAAAATGTATGGACTATTTTCAGGGTCCTAAAGATGGACTGAATGGGGCTTCTACTAGGCCATGCAGGACAGCCATGAATGGCTCTAGGGACAGCCCACAAAGGGACTGAAATGTTGGTTTTCAAATGGACAGCAAATGGGGGTTTTGTGACAGGTCTTTGGTGGTTGTTTGGGCTAAAATTGGTGGACAGGTTTCAGGGTGAAAAGGCTGAACAAAGTGGAAGTTTGGGACTGATTAGGGGATGGTTTGGGACAGGTAAATGGACAGGAATAGATGGACTGAATTTGGGGGACTAAGGGCTTTGTTTACTACACTGTGTTGGCATGGACTGATATGTTGTACTGTCCTGCTGCTGCTACATTCCAGCAGTGGCACCCCCTTTCTATTCCTCCTTCTCCTTCACTTCCTCACTCCCCCTAGCTCTATACAACACATACACACTCTTAAATCATCCTCTCCAACTCTCTATACTCTAATCTCTAACTCTCTCAATACTCTCCACATACACAAACACACACACACATATAATCGAACACCTGCTATGCACAACCACACACAACACAAACTCCTCCCTTGGCCGACCACATAACCCACCACCAACACAATATACACACCAATATAACACATATATATATCCATATATATCAACCATATTATATATATATATATATATATATATATATATATATATATATATATATATATATATATATATATATATATATATACACATATAGAGATTAACATATATATCACCATATATATATACATATATTGATATAGGTAATATGATACAATATGATACCTAGGAAAACTCTATCTAAACACAAGCAAAAATCTGGAATAAATATTAGAATATTACAAAATCAATATATAATTAATTCCCCATGTGTCCAAATAGGGGTTTACCCATTAGGACACGATCCTATACATTGGACACCTCTACAAGTGCCCAAATGGACACGAAATGGACACGAATGGACACAAAACCATGGGGGTCACTCCTATGGGTTCAAAATAGACCTTTATGCATGAGGAAATGAAAAGGAGAAGGGATTTATACCTCCCGGTAGATCGAATCGAAGAAAAGCCTTCCCGGAGCGACACCGAAACGTAGAGATTCAAAATGGACACAAACGAGCTCCGAAACCTTCCAAACTTGGCTAGCACCTTCCTTTCATGGAGTAGAGGAGGAAAGAAGAAGATTTGGTGGAAGAAATGATGGATTTGGAGATGAAATCACTAGAGGTTGCTCTCTAAAAATTTGGGGAAGAACAAGAGAGAGAAAATAAGAGGGAATAATGATAGAATGATGGAGCCTCTCCATACTATGGTGGCCGGCCCTAAATGGCTGCTATTGACCCTATTTGTAATGCCTAAAATACCCCCCTCTAGCCTATTCTATTAGTATTAGGAAAAGGGTTTAAGTCGGAGGCTAGTTTGGTCATTCCAACACACTAATCAATTAAATCCTAATCCAAATAATTTAGCCTAGTCACTAACTAAAATTAATGACATGTGGGCCATGGCTAACTAGTGTGTGGGTCCGCTAGAGTCAAAACTACCCCGGGTCCCCGTTTCAAGTCGGATTGAGATGAAATTCGAACCCGACTCAAATAACCCCAAAATATTACAATAAATAAATAAATAATTTTAAAATAATAAAAATGAAAAAAATGACAAAAATACCCCTGTTTTTGGAAACTGGGGGTGACATTTATAATTTTGTGGAATAAGATGGAACGAACACGGACAAGATCACAGACACGGTGCACAGTACAATGGCTATGGTGGTGATGATTTGTGGCGTTGTTTTATTTGTGGCATAGAATTGGGAAAGGGTTTGAGAATATATTGTGATAGATTTTGAGAAAAAGTAGAGGAACTCTCCTTATATAGGAGCTGAACTCCTAATTGGATAAGGATTAGGTGGAGTAATTGATAAATATTTCCCTTTGGTTTAAATCTAATAAAGTTTTAAATTAAAACTAATCTAATCATAATCCATTTAAATTAATACTTGATATTATCAACTTAATTTAAATCATATAAATTTAAATATATATCAAATAAATTATCAACATAATATTTTAAAATAATCTTTAGTATTTATGAAAATAAGTTTAATCACAATTTTTTAAATTAAATCAATAATTGACTACCATTGTAATATAAATAATATTCGATATCATCGAATAATTTTAAAACATATTTCTTTACGAATCCAAAGTTCTATTTAAAATACTTTTGACAAATCTTTTTATCAATAGAAAATATTTAACCCACCTTTGAAGTTCATATATTTGGAAAGTCCAAAAATTCAAATATTTTGTGCTACAAAATAATAGATTTTCAAGAATAAATATTTTATTAAAACCAAAATAGTATTTTTCAAACCATAACTTTAAAATAGTTTTGAAATACAAAAGTAACAACAAAATAACGTTTATACATTGGAAAAAGGATTTTTTTTCAAAACATAAAAAATTAGAATAAATAAATAAATAAAAATTTTGAAAAATATTCGAGAAAAGGAGTTACAGGCTTAGCATTAGGTAAGATGTTAAGTTTGTGCATTGCGACTTGCGGGTCAAACCCTGGCATATCCTCATAGCTCCAGGTGAAGACGTCGATGTATTCCTTGATAAGCTGTACCGAGGATTCTCGATCTTTTCCTGACAGTATTTGCTAATGAAGATGGGTTTGGGTGAGGATTCATCCCCCAGTCAATTTGCTCGACTTCATCTTCAGTGGAAGGTTCTCGTTGTTCGAAAGCTCCTAGACATTGAGCCCAGGGTTCTTCTTCAAAGAATTCAAACCTTTGATCATCGTCTTCTTCGAGAGAATGTGCATATGTCATGTTTACTGATAATACTTTCTTGAAGATTGGTCTAATATTAGTATCGGAGTCCCAACTCGAAGCTTCAGACGAGAGGGAATGCACCACAGCCTCTGTCTCCAAACTTTATGGGGTTTTCGGAGGCGTTATGTAACCTACCCCCCCCCCCGTCGAGTGCGATGGTAGTTGTCTTGAGGCTTCCCCTTTGGAATGAAAAGTCGTAGAGGAAGGCGTCGACCTTTTCCATAGTTCAAGCCTTTACTAATTTCAAGTTGTAACCCATCTTTTTGATGAGATACTTCGCTTGATTAGTATAACGGTAGATTTGCATTGTACCGGTGTCAGGCTCCTGTTCGGCAGGAGGAAGGTCTTGATGACGTTCGACCTTGCCAAAAATAATGGGTTTCTCGTCCTTTTTCGTGGGCAGAACTATATAACATACTCTTCGGCATGGGACGACCTGGTTTACATTATTGACAGTCGTTACTTGTGTTTGTATCGACCCTAAGGCATTATCTAGAGTGTACATAGCATTCCAATACGAAAGATTAGAAAATTTCAAAGACAACATTTTATTGATAAAATAAGGGATCTTGTCCCGAAGAATTACATCATCAAGAGAAGGTGCATCTATGTTAGCAGATATGTACTCTCCTAACTCTTTATCTATCATAATCTGGACAACAGTTGAAGGAGGTGCAGGGTCTTTCGTCGTATCTTGGCTACCATTGGGGCTGATGCCTTAGCGGAAGGAGTTTCTGGAGACCTTCTCGGGAGTCTGACCCGAATTGGTTCCTGAGCCAGACCTGGGAGCTTGACGACCAAAGAGGTCGGAGCCTTCCCAGGAAGCTTGGCCATGAGAGGAGCTGACATTTGGAGAGGTTTTCCTTTTAGTCGCAGCTTCAATGGCACTTCATGTAGGAAGAAATTGCAAAGCGCAATACTCTAGGGGGTGAATAGAGTAGGCAGCAGAATTTAGCTAATTAAAAATGTTAGAAACAAGATCACATATAATATATCACAAGTAAGTAAATGAAAGGCAGAGATCAGAAAGTAAATGAAAACACGACGATGTATACTGGTTTCCCTCTTGTGAGGACTATTCCAGTCGGAAGAACTCTAGCTTCCAGTTGAATCCACTATTAGAAAATACTGCAAGTTTTCATACGAAGTCCTTGCAACTTCTATAATACGATCTTTGATACGAAGTACTCGACCAACTTCAATTGTGAAGTGACTTTCTTCAATCAAGCCTCTGGTTACAATCTCTCTGAAACTTCTAGACCGTACCGCACTGACAAATTGACTAGAGGATTATAATTGGCTTGGGATTTGAAAATAAAAGCTTTTAGAACACTTTAGAAGACGTTTAAGCTTAGAGAGAAGTGAGAAGAGAGGTATGTTGAAATGAGTGAAATTCTTCTCTATTTATAGGTTTTCCAAAGTCAGAACTCGGACAAAATTCGGACAGAATTCTTTGAGAGAATCTCGACAAATAGCCGTTGCATCCGTAACTGCAGGATGACCAAATTCAAAAATCCAACGGCACCAAACAAACTCGGGGCGAGTTTGGTTCGAACTCGGACCGTACTCTGTTGGTGTCAGAGTTTTATTTTTGTGGAATTTTGTAAATCAGATTTTGAGTTTTTGGCTTTTTGAAAAGTTTAAGCTGTTAGGAGCTTTTTGAGAAATGGGCTATTTTCAAATCATGGGATATTTTAAAAACATTTTGGGGTAGCCTATTTGCTAGTACAACTCGGTGTACATAGTATTCCTAGACTCAATAAATATGAAAATTATATTGAATATTGAAATACAGACTCATACGGCAAAACAGATTCAGTCTTAAACATAGTCTTAGAAGTTCTCAACAAATGTCCAAGTAACCCTTATATCAAGACAGAGTTTGATCAATTATTAAAATCAGGTACGACCATGACCAATAGGCCCATTTTGATAATTGACAAACCTTGACCGATATAACATCTCGATCTTTTGATTTGACAAGAAATCAAAATTGTACTTGTTAAACAATGGTACTGTATGTATCCTCAAAAATATATTTTTGTATCCTCTAAAAGATGTTAGATCCTATTTCTCCCCCATTGTCACATAGCAAAATAATTTTAAGAGAGAAGCACCCCTATAATTCATGCATAAGAAATAAATGTTGAAGAAATACAAAAAAATATAGAGGGATAAACATGTATTTCACAAGCAGTTTATATGTAAAAGCATAAGCTAAAAGATAATGCTACATAAATAGATAGATAGAGAACAGTCCAAAATGAAATAGAAAAACATGCTAAAGAAAAGCATAATAGATGTTGCAAAATACATCATCTCAGCAAACAAAGTCTCAGTGCTAAAAATAAAACTAAAGTGCTATCTTGTTACGTCAAAGTATTTCCAAGTAAACATAGACAAATAAAAAGTCTAACAAAATGACATCTAGACAAAATGCATTACGTCTAGATCAAAAGTCCTCAGAGTCATCGTCATCATCAGCGCTAGCAGTGCCACCATGTCCAGATGGACTAGCTCCAGAAGTGCTAACTCCAGAAGGGTGTAGAGTAGCACTAGAACCACGGTACCGGTCATATGCATTATCGGACCGAAAGATGGGACAAACTGCCTCATCCTCATAGCAGTATCCTGATACAGCTGGATCTCGGGGAAGAGAACTGGCAGAATGACCAGTCTGAGAAAATCGTAGATCCGTAAAAGAATTTGTGAGAGCCTGAAACTGACTTGCATCACGGAACCCGCGTTCCCTAGACGTGTCAATGATAAAAGCTCGCAAATCAAAGAGATGCTGGTGGATACCCTCATAAGTCATAGGGTAGGTATGAGGAGGTAGAGTAAAAGCAATAGAAGGAGAAGGATGGACGGCTGTTCTGCGACGAGACAGCTGAAGATACTTGGGCTTAGACTCAAGAGCGCAAGTGGATAAGTCAATCTCAAAATGCTGAAAGATGTTTGGAATAATCATCCCGTAAGCAAGATTTCTATTCCTTTCACGACAACGTCCCATCATCTGAATAATAGTTTTAGGGACAGAAAAATGAATACCCTTACGAATGTGATAAAGGGCAGACAATTCACGGGTGGTAACATCATCTTTTGAAGTAGATTCAGGCAAAATGGTGGAATAGACGAAGCGATGCAATTCATAGTTGAATAAGTTCATGTTTGCAGCTTTGAACTTGGTAGAACGAACACGATCAGGAGCACAAGGTTTGTTCTTGAAACTACTTAAGGTTGTACCTGCAGGAAACTTAAATTCCGTGATATCATTAAGCGGAGCACCTTCGTTATGGATACCAAGGATTTTCGCTAAGAGGACATCATTGAATTCGATATTAAGTCCACCGACACAACTTTTAACAGTAAAAGTGTTCAAAGTGAAATTGCAGTAGAACAAACAAATAGCATTAGTTGCAATAGGATATTGGTGGGCGACAAGTTTGTGCAACCCTAATGCTTCAAAGAATGGACGATGCTTATGAAATGTAGTCCATTTAATCGGTGTGCCGGTACATATTTTACGAACAGAGAAATCCAGGTACCACAATAGGGATTGGTCATGAGTTTCAAAGTAAAACTCATTGTATGCTCCGTCGGCCGATTGAACCGGAGAAAAGAGTGATCCTTCGATAGGATCCGAAGACAATACCTTTTCACTTGGTGTCGGTTTCTTTCTCTTAAAGGGGTTCAAAATCCTAGGCATTGTTTCTATGAAAGATTAAAAAACTATGAACTTGAAAGAGAGCGAATGAGGAGGTTATACCTTCCAAGAATTGAGTATGTAGTAGAGGATGAGAATCTTCGCACGAATCCAAAATTTGGATTAATTTCTCCAAGAGGATTGGAAGCAATGGCTTGGAGAAAAGCTAGGGATTTGAGGGCTCGGGCGCGACTACTGCTGTGATTTAAGAATTTGGAGAAGATAAATAAAGGGGGGGCCACTCGTTACTGACTTGAAACCACATACCACCAACAAAACTCGGGCCGAATTCGGTGCAAGTTCGCTTGGTGTTCAGTTGAGGTATTTTTCAACAGAAATAATTGTTGACCACACTCTTTTCATCAATCCCTTTTCAATTATTTAATTCCAAGTTTAGTTATATTAAATTTTAATTAATATAATTAATATTATTTTGTAAATTAAATTTTATTACACAGCGACTGTCTCAGATTAGCTACAAGGGTACTGTCCCATCTAACGGAGGTACACCGGGGAACACTTAAGTACCGTTTCGCTTTAGCCGTAGCCATGGTGACAGGCAGACCCTTTGTAGGCTTGTATCGAAAACAGTTTTTGCATATTGAAAGATAATCAATAAAACAAAATTAATTAAATATTATTAACATCTAAAATTACTAATTCTCGATGTAAATAATTGAAATATTCTTCCGCTAATGGTTTTGTAAAGATGGCAGCCAGTTGGTTCTCTGTGTCTATATATGCAAGGTCTATATCTCCATTTGTTTGATGATCTCTAAAAAAATGATGTCGAATCTCAATACGCTTAGTGCGAGAGTGACATACAGGATTCTTAGTCAAATTAATAATGCTAGTCTTGTCATAAAAAATGGGTATGTGTGTGTAAAGTAAACCAAAGTCTTTTAAGGTTTGCTTCATCCATAAAATTTGTGTTCAATAATGTACTACGGCGATATACTCAGCCTCAGTAGTTGATAATGCGACAGAATTTTATTTCTTGCTAAACCAAGAGACTAAAGCCTTACCTAGGAAATGACTTGTGCTGCTTGTACTTTTTCTATCTACTTTGCATCCAACAAAATCAGCATCCAAGTAACCGGTTAGGTCAAAGGACGTGGTTTTGGAATACCACAAGCCGACAGAAGAAGTCCCTTTAAGGTATCGGAAGATACGCTTAACCGTGCACAAATGTGATTCCTTGGGTTAGCTTGAAAACATGCACACAAGCAAACGCTAAACATTATATTAGGACGACTAGCAGTTAGATAAAGTAAACTACCAATCATATCTCGATACTTACGTATGTCGACCGGTTTGCCTTGTTCATCAATATCAAGCTTGGTTGAAGTCGCCATTGGAGTGCCAAGTGGTTTGATAGTTTCTAGGTCGAACTTCTTTAATAAGTCTTTTGTGTACTTGGCTTGATTAATGAATGTCCCAATGCTGGTTTGTTTCATTTACAGTCCGAGGAAGAATTTGAGTTCTTCCATCATGCTCATCTCAAACTCATTCTGCTTACACTTTGAAAATTCTTGACATAGAGATTCATCAGTAGATCCAAAGATAATATCATCTACATAAATTTGAATTAAAAGAAGATTTCCAATAAAAGATTTTATAAAAGTGTAGTATCAACCTTGCCTTTTGTAAAACCGTTATCAAATGGAAAAGAGCTTAAACGATTATACCAAGCACGAGGGGCTTGTTTTAAACCGTATAAGGCTTTATTCAACTTGAAAACATAATTAGGGTTTTTAAAATCAGTAAAACCTAGAGGTTGAGCTATATAAACTCCTTCTTTTATAAAACTTTTCAAAAATGCACTTTTAACATCCATTTGAAATAGTTTAAAATTATGAAAACATGCAAATAGATTCTATCTCGCAACTGGGGCATAGGTCTCATCGTAGTCGATACCTTCCTCTTGGTTGTATCCTTGAGCTATGAGTCGAGCTTTGTTACGAATAACTAAACCATTTTCATTAAGTTTATTTCGGAATACCCTACGGGTGCCAATGACCGGATGATCAATGGGCTTGGGAACAAGTTCCCAAACTTGATTTCGTTCAAATTGGTTTAATTCCTCTTGTATAGAATCTAACCAAAAAGTATCGCTACATGCTTCTTCAATAGTTTTGGGTTCAAGTTGTGAAATAAATGCAACATAGGAAATTATATCTTTGCTAGAGGAAGGGGTACTTACACCCCTAGTAATCTCACCTATTACCAAGTCCTTGGGATGGTCAACCAAAAACTTTATTTTTTGGCAAACTCTCAAGGTAGCTGGTTCCGGCTTCTGGTTCTGTACGTAATCTGCCTGAAGGATCAACTGGTGCTGTGCTTGAAGGTTCTGTAGGTGTTGTACTTAGTGTACAGATATCTTTATCATCATCGTCGATTGTCTGTTGATTCAATTTGTCAAATGTAACATTTATTGACTCTTCGATTATCATGGTTCTTTTGTTGAAGACTCGGTACCTTTTGCTTTTGGCCGCATAACCTAAAAATATACCTTCATTGGCCTTTTCGTCAAACTTTCCTAAATTGTCTTTAGCATTGAAAATAAAACATTTGTAACCAAATATCTTGAAATATGAAACTGATGGTGTCCTATCAAACCATAACTCATAGGGAGTCTTCTTCGATATAGGTCGAATTAGAACCCGATTGAGAACATAACAAGCTGTATTGACAGCTTCAGTCCAAAAGTATTTATATAGACAAAACTGGTTTAACATTACTCTGGCCATTTCGGATAGAGTCATGTTCTTACGTTCCATAACTCCATTTTATTGTGGAGTCCTAGGGCAAGAGAACTCATGCAGATAACTGTGTGTCACAAAATTGCTTAAACTTTGCATTCTCAAATTCGCCGTCATAATCGCTTCGAATACGATTGATCATGAATCATTTCTCATTTTGAAATTTCTTGCAAAAGGAGATGAATTCTGACAAAGCATCATTCTTGCTTGCAAGAAAATATACCCACGTGTATCTAGAAAAATCATCTACTATTACAAAAATATATAATTTACCACCTAGATTAGAAATTCTACTAGGTCCAAATAAATTCATATGCAGTAATTGTAGAGGTCTAGTGGTACTTACAGCATTCTTGGACTTAAAAGTGGATCGGATGTCACGCCCCGATCCCGCTAGGGTCGTTCGTCCTCGCTTTGATCCCTGCGGGATCGTTCGTCCTCGCTAAGGCGTGATGCCGTACAAACCTAAGTTGCGCTTGCACAAGGCCAGTACTTGCATAAAACAACTAGACAAAGCAAAACACACGCACACAGCATATTTAAACCAACATTGGACACAGAGCTTTGGAATGGAAATGCTTCTTTTATTGATAAACTTGATAGGAATACAAGTACAAAGGTTTATAAACTCAGAGTGCCTTATCTTGGCTACATAATTCTCTTTGAAAACTCTCTTTTTAAAAAGCTGCAATGCCCATACATCATATCCCTTTATTACATGCTTGAAATGTAAAGACACCTTCAAAAGAAAAAGAAACTCGCGACTTGACTGGAAATGAAAAGTAGTCTCGAGGCAATCCACAAGCTCTACTGGGCTAGATGAGCTTTAGTGCCTCACTTAAAATCTCTTTCATCCTTGCTTTCTGAAAAAGGATGCCCACAACGTGGGTCAGCACACATCATGTACTAGCGAGCGGCTTTTGGCCGAACTCACAAATCTCTGCACTAAGCACACATCATGTACTAGCGAGCGGCTTTTGGCCAAACTCACAAATCTCTGCACTAAGTCAACATATGAAGCTAACATTTTTACTAGTGATCTTTCTACTTATCTAGGTTCTTTTTAACAATTCATAAGAAACATAGCAGTATAAAATACTTGCATAATAAATCTTACCATCACCGACAATCATCCCTACACAAGACAGGTTAGCACAATTTGCATATGATATAAAAGCATACTGCTTAACTCTGCATCTTTTGTTCGGTTTGCAATGCACTCTGGTTTCACAAATGCACCTAACTACATATTGGTCCACGGGTAATTCCCTGTGATTAGCCGCTGTGACTTTTTGGTTCAGCTCATCGCTAATGACACTCTATACACCCCTAGGTTTCTTTACCTCAGGGTGTTACTCTAATCCCTCCTAGGCCGAGCAGTTCAGGTGCCTCCAAACTGGTCGTGAGGATTGCCCTTATGCACAAGTTGTCCGAGACCAAATGCATGAATGTACTCAATCAAATAAATCTCTATTATGACAACATATACAACTTTCAGTATTTTCGTCTTACTCTTTGTTCTCTATACGGTAAGCTGTATCATCTCTGTCATATAACTTTAGAAATATTTACAGAAATCTCTTGCAACATAACGAGCTTATAATCATTCATATCAAACACGACTAAGATAAATGTCCTTTGATTAGCATCTGAGCCAATTCTTTATTTATCTTTTATTGGTTTGGTATTGTTAATCAGTGGAATGCAACAAAAGAGTGGACTAGAGATCATTTTTATTAGGCCCACAGATTAATGTTTTTCTGGTTGAAGCAACTCACCAAGATGAATTATAGTTGAGAGAATGAGGGACTTCACGTGTCGTTCACGAACAGTTCATGCGCCATGCATTGGCACCAACATTCGATTAGCATACTTCGATCTCTTTCTCTTAAGATTCGTAATGAATGCGAAATGCGATGAAAGCAAACAATGAAAACCAATCATCGAAAACCAATACGGCATTCATCAAAACCAAGCAGTGAAAGAAAGCACCCAACAAAACCCTTGGATTCATTTCAATAGAAGCCAATTCATTCATTGGACAGGTTCATTGTATTTCATCAGTGATCAATCGATACTGGCAAAGATTTCCCCAAATACTCAGTTCAAGACTGAGTCAGCAAATCGTGGGTATTACATAGTGGACCGCGAGGAGCGGGCCACTACATCGGGTAGCTTTGTTCTTTTCACATTCGCTACATACTATATCATTCTTGAAAGAAATGTCTAGTAAGCCTCGTACTAGCTTCTTTGTGGATAGTCTTAAAATTGTGTCCATATTTGCATGACCGAGTCTCATATGCCATATTTGACTATCATCACTTTTGGCCGTTAAGTATCTACCTACATTGTTAGCATCTTCCAACAAATAGAAAACATATATATTGTCTTCCCTAATACCAGTATTGTCGATACCTACTATATACCCTTTAAGATTATTACCGAAGGAAACGTATCCTTCTTTCTTCTTCGACAATGTTGCGAATAATGAAGCTTCACCGATCGTGTGCCGTGAGTAACTGCTATCGAGGATCCATTTGCTTCTAGCATGTGAAGGGTGTTCCACCTACAAAAGAATTTGCAGATAAAACTTTTGGTATCCGTTTCTTGTAGGGTCCTGAAGTGTTAGTTTTCGGTATCCATGCACATATCTTCAAATCAACAAGCTTTCTAACTCTACATGCAGGAGAGATATGACCAATGGTGCCACAATAATGACATCTAGCATATTGAGTGTTGGATGCAGTATGTTGTGCATGATTGGTAGGTCTTAGTTTTCTAGTATAATAGAATGCATGCCTATTAGTCTTCTTGGGAAAAGGTTTAGTTTGGTTTGGTTTGGTCTGACAATGTTAGGTTTGATAGTGTTCCGATATTTAGATAAGTGACACGTGTTAGGATAGGAAGCAGCAGCTTCAGGCTGTTTTACTAACCTAATTTCCAACTTTTTGGAAGTGTCATACAATAAATTATAATTAGTAGTAAGTGCATCATTTATAATCAATGCTTGCTTATGACTCTTCTTCTCTTTGAGTAGGTCTTCCTCTAATTGGGTAATGGTCTTTTTTTTCTTCGGATAGTCTTGTGATCTCGTGTAATAACAAGTTAAGAGAAGAAAGCTCACCTAACTTACTATAATTATCAATACTTCTAACCTCAGCTAGTAGGTCGGTAAGTCTTTCTATTTCACCTTTGTACTCTTTGAGTACCTTCTTAGAGTTTTGGTATTTGCTACGCAGTTTTCTGTAATCACCTAAGAGGTCACTAAAGGCTTCACACTACAAAAAAGGCTATTAGCGACGGCGGGATCCATCGCTAAAAGTCGTTTTTTTGTCGCTAAAGCCAAATAACGACATATCAGCGACGAAAATGGTTTGTCGGGAAATTACGTGTCGCTAATTTAAATCAGTCGCTAGTTTGTCGAAAATAGCGACTGATTAGTGATACATTTAGCGACACGCTATTTATTGAAAAATACGACGTAATAGCGACGGAAACTCTGTCGCTATAGTTACCGATGAACTACCGACGTCGCAGCGGCGTAATTCAGCATGAGAGTAGCGACGGGCTAGCGACGGAAAATTACGTCGCTAAGATGTTTTCGATACGCTTTTGGTGTCAGACAGGAACATAGCGACAGAATAGTAAGTAAAACTTACGTCTCTATTCAGTCGCTATACTGGAATATAATATTTTTTAGAACCTTAGCGACGGAAACTACAGTCGCTATTCTGTCGGTAGCCTGCAAAGTAAATTTTCCAGGCATGTAGCGACAGAAAAATCGTCGCTGTTCTGTCGCTAGCCTGCAATGTTCCAGGTTTTCTGTCGCTGTTCAGTCGCCATTCCGTCGCTAAATACAATATTGCATGTCAGTATTTGTGTTTCCTGTACTCCACATCCCTGTCGACAGTTATACAGACAATATACAGTCATATAAATAGTTTCTAAATACAATATCAGTATTCCTGTTTCCAGCAGTCCTTATCCCTGTTGACAGTTTTACAGTAGGCACACGTATCAGTATTTATGTTTCCTGCAAATTCTCAGTTTCAAGCACATGTATCCCAAATGTTTTAATACAACACATACACACATATCCAAAATAAGCTTCATACACACATACGAATAATGTTTTAATATAAGAAATATTAATACACATATCCAAAATATTTTAATACAAGAAAGTACTGGTACAGTAAATCTAGGTCGTTGGACGTGATGGAAACCTCTCGGCATGCATGATGAAGACCTCTCGGCGGACTTAATGAAGATCCAAGCTGCCAACGTGAACGTCGACCTCTCGGCGCCATAGAAAAATCTGCAAGAAATAATAAGTGATGATGTGTTAAAAATAAAAACTACTGTCATGTCATTATACTAATGGAACTCGTATATTAAATTAAAACGTACGTACTAGCCTGATTCACCTTCCCAAGAGTCTTCTGAATCATCGCTTGATTTTGAAGTGTCTTCTTTTGCTTCATCATTTTCACTATCACTATGATCTTCATCTTCATCTTCCAATACTTCTTTCTCAATATCTTCCAATTCTTCATCCACATTATCCTCCATAACGTCATCTACCGCAACCTCCATATCTTCTAAATCCTCTTCCTCAACACCAGCCAAACTTATATATGTGGGTTGAGGCTTGACCACCTCTTCCTCTTGGTAGGCTATATCTCCAATATTATATGTATTTATTGCTTTGGTTTTGCATACAGCCCACCAATCCAGGGTACTGCGTCATCGGCTAGGATAACTCGTATAGTACACTTGAACGGTTTGACTAGCCAACACAAATGGTTCAAAACCTCCATATCTTTTTTTATGTTTTATATCAACAAAGCCAAATTGTTTGTCAATCTTCCATCCTTGCTTGGGTGTTGTGTCGAACCAATAACATTTAAAAAGTATAATCTTCATATCAACAGAATATTCAATCTCTACGATATCTCTTAGAACACCGTAGTAGTCGAATCCAGGATCGGCATCGTAGACTGAGGCTCTCACACAAACTCCTAAATTTTTGGTATAATTAGCCTCCTCATCGATAAATGAATGATTGATAGGCTTATCAGTAGTTCTAAAGTTAAAGCCATTGATTGTATATCCGCTCCAACACTTCGCCTTCTTACTCGGTCCAATAGCAATTGCTCTTAGCCCTTTGTTTTGCAACTGTGTACCAGGACGGAAGACCTAGTGTGGGAAGTATCAGAAAAGTCATTAGACAAAGTGTGGGTAGTAACATATCGAATTTAGAATGGCTAATGATTATAATCCTTACATAATTTTGGAACCACGATGAAACTTCATATCGACCTCTCTAATAAGATCATCATTATCAATATCAGGTCTTTCCATTCTAATCTCAGCTCTAAAAGAACTGTAATAATAGGGAGAAACGTTAGCACACTTCTAAATATCGAATTTAGAATGACTAAATGGTGTCGCTTACTTTTCAATATCTTCCATCTCTTGGATACCGCTATTGAGGCATATATACCGATGTGCGGCTTCAAACTCATCGTCATCCAACCACCGTAATTTAGTCGCACTTGTCGGCTTGCCCCCCACATTGAAGATTGTACGGATCCCTTCGTTTGGTGCATTGATATCACCTTCAACATTCCTCGGCGCTCTATTCCGATTTGTTTGGACATGAGTATCGAAGTAGATCGAGCAGAAGTTAGAAACCTCCTCAATGATGTACGCTTCACATATTGAAGCTTCTACATGAGCCTTATTGCCCACTTTCTTCTTCAGGTGACCTAGATATCTATAAGAAATATATTGAACATTAGAATTATTTAAATAAAAAAATTATAAATTAGAATATTATTTTATACCTCTCAAATGGGTACATCCATCGATAATGGACGGGAGCACCGACACGTGCTTCGTATGCAAGATGAATCGACAAATGTTCCATACTATCAAAGAAGCCGGGAGGGAACACCCTTTCTAACTTGCACAACGTCACTACAACTTTCTCCTCAAGTTCTAGCATATGTTGCACCGTCAACTTACTTGAACACAAATCTCTAAAGAAGATAGATAACTCGGCCAGCGGAGTCCACACATGAGAAGGTAGCATCTCTCTAAAAGCGATAGGAAGTAATCGCTCCATGAAAACGTGACAATCATGACTCTTCATCCCTATCAACCTGCGTTCGTTGAGATCGACACATCTCGCCAGATTCGATATGTAACCGTCAGAAAATCTCAACTTTGAAATCCATTTATATATTATCAGTTTATCATCTCTACTCACTGTAAATGGTGCTGGAGGCTTCACCCAGTTACCATTGGACCTTTGCGACAGATGCAACTCTGGACGCTTGTAAATAATTTCTAAATCCTTTCTTGCTTTAATATTGTCTTTCATTTTTCCCTTAATATCCATCACAGTATTAAATATGTTGTCAAATATTTTTTTTAATATGCATGACATCAAGATTATTTCTTATGAGATTGTCCGGCCAATAAGACAAATCCCAAAAGATACTCCGTTTCGTCCAATTATGATGTTGTCCGAAGCCTTCAATGTGATGGCCCGATCCTGAATTTTCCATGACAGTCGGTAAGTCGGTAAATCTCGAACCTCTTCCCAAACTACATCTTCCGTTAATCTCAACGGGGGAAGAGATACTTCCCGTTTACCAGCCCTGAAGTCATCTCTGTTCCTTCTCTACGAATGTGACGAAGGAAGAAACTGGCGGTGGTAATAAAAAAACATGCCTTTCCACCATTCTGAAGGCGGAATGCCTTACTCTTTTCCATGCATATCGGACATGACATAATACCATGAGTACTCCACCCTGATAACATCCCATAAGCTGGAAAATCGTTGATGGTCCACATGAGCATCGCCCTCATCTGAAAGTTCTGCTCCATCGATATATCAAACGTCTAGACGCCAAACTGCTATAATTGTTTCAACTCGTCCACCAATGGTTGCAAGTAGATATCGATGTTCTTCTTTGGATTTCTTGGGCCAGGTAAGATAAGTGTGAGGAACATGTAAGGAGTTTTCACGCACATCCACGGTGGTAGATTGTACGAGGTCAAAATCACCGGCCAACAAGAGTATTACGTCCCCGACTGTCCGAATGGAGTGAATCCATCAGAACATAAAGCCAATCGAACATTCCTCGGGAAAAACCAGGCCCTCAGACGGACGTAGCAAGATACAGGAGAACATGCTAATATAAACTGTCAGAATAATAAAATAATATATAAAAGACTATTCTAGATACAAATATGCAAAGGAGATTCTAGCCGCCTAATGTGCAATTTAGAGGACAACTTTCATGCGCATGGGTGGGATTTAGGCTATGTATATGTAACTGGCATCCAGTAATCCGTATTCGTCCGTAACGTCCAAAACGTTAGAGGGCATCTGCAAATAAATTGCCACAGTTCCATCCGGAGACTGTGGTTTACCTGTTTGGATTCCCATACATACTAGCGACTGTCCTCCCCCAATATTTCCCACACTGACCAAGTCATGTCCATGACTCGTCCAGTTTTGTAACTGCTTGAGTCTCTAAAACCCTAGTCATAGCAGTTACAATCATCTATCTGTCAGACGACTTTAGAGAGGGCCAGTCCATAAGTCGTGCCCCTAGCAACATGTCTCCAACCGTGTAGTGTGTGTGTCATGGCCAAGGAAGATATAAGGATATCCCCAACAAGAAGGTAGTCTGCTAACACTAAGTTAACATTGTCACTACCATATTTCTAGTCTGAGGGTATTTTTGTCATTTTTGAGATTATTTGATTTTATTATAATTTATTTGAATTTATGGGAATTTTTAGGATTTATTTTGGAATTGTTTGAATAGTGGTTGACTAGGTTGACTTTGACTAGCATTGACTTTGGTAGACTAACCTAGAAGCTAACCCTAGTTGTGTTTGGACTTGATTAGGTCATGTGACCCTAACCTAACATTAGGTTGATTCCTAATAGGCCATTAGAATTTAAGTTGGAATAGTTAAGTCATAAGCCATGACTTATGGTTGAACCATTAATTAGCAACTTGGCACATAGGGGCCCAAAGCCCAACCCATTAGCCATTAGCCAAACCCTAACCCTAACTTAGTATGGCCGGCCAACACTAGCCTAGGGAATCCCACCCTATAAATACTCTCTTCCATTAGGGCTAGCCTCTTTAGAAAGGTTTCATTTGGAAAGAGAGGTATGTACCAACTTCATTAATTCATAGAAAATCCAAATTAATTTCTTTTTCCCTCAAACAAATTGCAATAGGTTTTAATTTAAGTTTTCTTGCTGTTGGTATATTTTATTCTCAGTTTCATAGCAATTTGGTGAATTTTGGGGAGCAAGGAGACACCCCCTCTTTGGAGCTTTTGAGGAGTTATGACACCAATAGGTAAATCCATAAAACTCTTTATTAGATGTTATTATTTTTGCATAATGACCTAGATCTAAGTGTCCCCTAGCTAACCCTAGATTTTTGTAGGATTTTGTGTCTATTTCGTGTCCTAAATGGACACGTATCAGCCCACTAGCTAGGGTATTTGATGAAATGCCCCAAAGGGCAATTCGATTTAATTTTTAGAAAGTTTCTGAACAAGAAATTATATTTTAGTGTGGCTTACATGGTTCTGATGGACTGAAGTGGATTTGGTGTCGTATCGTGTCGGTTTGGACACGTGCACACGCGGGTAGGACACCGCACGCAGTTACTGTTATCCCCTGCTACTCGAGGTAGATTTCTTACTGGACACAGCACGAGGACATGTGATATTTTGAAGACACATTAGGGAAGTGTCTGACACGACACACCCCAAGTGGCATGACCCTTCGTGTCGTGTCGAGCGAGCACGAGCTCGTGAACTGACTTTGCACTGGCACGCACCGCACGTTCACAGCTCACTGACACGGCTCTCGTGTCCACTGTGGACACGGGGTGGACTCAATTCAGGGCCCTAAGGTTATAGCCCTATACGTGGCGAATACTGGGACACGAGTGTGAGACTCATTGAGTCGTGTCCTGCCTGCACGACTCCGTGTCCTCCCCGTACGAGACTGTCCTGTCAGTTAATACTGGTGGGTGTCACTTGCTGTTTGGACACTTCGTGTCCACTTTTGGGGACACGAATCTCTCTCCCTGACATAAACACTTATACACAAATAATTACCAACCTTTAATTTTGTATTTTTGTTTGTTTTCGATTGCATTTACCCAAGTTCCTGATACAAGTTATTTCCTATATTTTTCCAGTTTTCAATTTTGAACTTTGGCAGTTAATTTAACCTATTTAACTGATGATAATGATTGGTTTTATATCCTAATATAGTACTCATACTTATAATCTAGCTAGGGTTCAATTTTGGGGTGGTTTGGTTGATAATTGATTTCAAAATGGGACTTAGAAGTTTTGTACTGATATATGGGACTGAAATTTATAATATGACTTGGTTTCCCTTCCTTGTAAACTGAAATGAATAATTGTTTCCTTCCTTTTCTTTCACACTCACTTATTCCTATCTCACAGTCACACACATACACAGTTTGATACACACCCTTACACTCTATACACGATGCCATGATTCACTTTCCTGTCACACATTGCACTCTCTCACCCACACACAGCAACACACACACACAGGAACATTCTCATGTAAAATGTCCACACCCCCACATTGCCTCTAACACACACACACACATTGCCCCCTCTCTCTATATGTATATGCATGAATATATGTAATATGTGTATACCAATATATATAATGTATATATATAAGGTAATGTATATCTATATGTATATATGTATTAAGCCTATATATATATATATATATATATATATATATATATATATATATATATATATATATATATATATATATATATATATATGTATATATGTGATGGTTCCTAAGGAACATGTATTATAACCTAATGTAATGTATATAAAATATGTATGTATATATCCATGTGATGCATATATTATGTAGCCTATATATTTATAATGTGTATTATCATATTGTAAATTACATACATGATATGTATATGTGTGTGATCTATACTAAATTATATTTAGCCTATGTAATATGTGAATGTGTGGTATAGTATATGCATGTAGCCTATAGCCTATAGCTATGGCTCATTGCCTAAGGGTATGATTGAATGCCAGTTAACATGTGTAGTTGGCTTGGATAGCCTTGAAGTGGTGTGTACTAGCTAGTATAGGCTTGTGTGACATGGTATAGACTAATTTAGACTTGTTAGACCTAGTTTGACCATAGTTGACCTAGTTTGACTTCTAGGGTTGACCAGAGTTGACCAAGAGTTGACTTTGGCCTAGATTGACCTAGATTCATCTAGAATGCATTGAATTGCATCTTGTTATCATTTTAGACTTGTTGTGACTTGTGTTGTTCTGATTAGGAGCCAGACACCTCTCCTCGGACAGTACATTTCATCCGGACACTCAGATACCAAGCGAGTATATTCTCTGGTCATTTCATATCTTGCTTAGAATTATTTTCCTGCTTTAAATTACTTTACTTGATACTGTCACGTTGGTCACACGGATTAGTACTATATGGATCCCTTCTTGAGATGTTATCCCTTCAGGGAGCATCGGGTACTACATGTTCTATGCGTTTCACTTACATGGTGTATCACTATGCTTCATAGTTCATTGATCACTTGTGACATTTACTCTCATGATCACAGAGTTTTCCTTGAATCCTCCCATTTATTGGGCTTCCTAGAATCCCCATTTATGGGACTATCATGTACCACCCTTCGGGGGCCGTTACATGAATCATAACATAACCTGGCTGGATCCTTGTGTATTGATTGGGGGTACGGGGGAGTAGAAGTAGACATGTGAATATTATCCAAGTAGTGTAGCATCAGAATCTTTTCGTAGTGTAGCATCAGAATCTCCTATGCCATTTATATATCTATATTGTACTCTGACTCACTAGCCACTGTTAGTTCTCTATGTATAGTAGATATTTCTATTACAGTTCTCTCTCTATTTACGTACTGTATTTCTTCCAGTTCATGTATCTTACTTTACTGCATAATTATTTTTTATAACTTGCTATGATCTGTTGAGATGTATTGTGCTCGCTCCTGTCCTGACTGGACCTGTTAAAAATATTACAGAGGACGAAGAGGAGGCCTGTGTGGATACCTTCTATGGGGCAGCCCTAGACGACACTTGTGAGCTGGACCCTCAGGAGGACCCAGCTCTAGCTGATGACTTTACCCCTACTGCCTAGACTAGCTTAGTTAGGCTTTATCTTACTTATATTGTCTTGAGACTAGTTTAGTTAGACTTATTTCTGTCTTTGAGATCTGGGTTGTATATATTCTTTCATATTCAGTAGCTGAGACTTGTATTCTGGATATTTGCTGAGATGTTATCTTAGACTCTTCTGATCATCTATATTTTCTTTGAGTTCTATATCATATCGTGCTTCTTCTTTCTTAGTTGTGATTGAGTTTACATTCTGCTATGTTACCCCCATTCGGGGAGTATAAACTGCTTAGTATTATATTGTTAGATGTTGTGACCTAGGATAGCGTTCTACCACCGACACTGCGGCGTAGGCTGGACGTACCCACGTCTCGTGCCCTTACTCTAGGGTGCGGGTCGTAACACGTTTTTAGTGGTGGCCCATGCAGGTCTAGACTAGAAAAGTAGTGGTATTCGAGCCAGAGTATCACTACTGCCTGTAGTAGGATATAGGACATTAGTTTTCAAGGTACTCAATCACATTAGGAAAAACTCTTTTATTGCCATCCAAATCCTTATTGTCAACTGATTCTTTTGAATTTTAACTGTCCGTCTTTGTTATATCGCTTCTTTCTCAGAAATTGATACTCTTGTTGGTCTATCTTCAGGATGGTAGAGACGCGGTCGCAGCGTACCATTCATGGGGATGTTGTAGAGGGGTCTGCTACCTCTCAGCCAGTTCAGCAGGGACAGGAGACTGCAGCTCCTGCCACCTCTACTCGTATTGGGGCTTCAGCAGCAGCAGTAGGGGGTATGCCTCCACCGGCTCGGAGGTAGGACCCAGTCATCGCAGAGATGTCTTTCCAGCAGTCGCCGCCTACAGGATACGTGGATGCGGCACAGTTGTTCTCCTATTTCCAGAAGTTTATGGACAGGGGCATGGAGTTGGCCCTTACGACAGTTGCAGCCCGACCAGTGGTTCAGCAGCCGAGGACACCGGGGATAGAGTAGTTCCAGAAGATGAGCCCCAGAGACTTCCTGGGGACAGAGGGGATTCTATATGCTGATGAGTGGATCGAGCATATAGAGGAGATCTTCCGTCTGGCCCGGATACCGACAGATCTCCAGATAGAGGCAGCAGCTAGCCGGATGCAAGATCTTGCTCGTACCTGGTATCAGTCAGACCCCAGGGTGGGGGTAGCTGGACAAACCTGGGAGGAGTTCAAGGGCTTCTTCAAGAAAAAGTTCTTTCCAGATTCAGCGCTCCGAGCCTTGGAGTCACAGTTCGAGAGCTTAGTTCAGGGGAGCCTGTCAGTAGAGGAGTACGCTGGGGAGTTCAGCCGTCTCGGCAGATTCGTAGAGGGCTTGAGCGAGACGGCAAAGGCCCAGAGGTTCCGGAAGGGTCTGGTCAAGGAAGTCAAGTCCTTGACCAAGGGCAACAGGGATGCCACTTTTGAGGAGATATTGACGGGAGCTCTGTTGGCTGAGGATGATCTTGAGCTTAGGCTCAAAAGGGGACAAGACCCATTTGGGGGCAGCAGCAACGGAGGCCAGGCCAAGAGGCCCCACTTTTAGTACCAGCAGCAGAGGCAATTCCAGCCGCAGCCGATCCAGCAGAGGCCAGTTCACCAGCAGCAGCAGCCGAGACAGCACCAGCATGGCCAGAGACATATTATCACTTGTGCTTACTGCAAGAAGCCCGGGCATGTCATCAATGAGTGCCGAAAGAGGCTGGGCAAGTGCCTAGTATGTGGATCAGCAGACCACCAGATGAGGGAGTATCGCATGGGACGAGCAGCTCAGGGAGCAGCAGTCAGAGCTCCAGCAGGCCAGCAGAGGGGACCAGCCCTGCCGACACAGCAATAGAGGTTCGTCCAGTACCAGCAGCAGGCCAGGGGAGGCCAGCAGGAGTGAGCTTTTGCCATGGTGGTCGGAGATGCAGAGGTAATAGGAGAGCTGATCGCAGGTTCTGTTCTTCTTGACTCCAGTCCAGCTTTTGCATTATTCGATTCTGGTGCTTCGCATAGCTTTATATCAGTATCATTTGCGATTAGACACGGTATCATAGTTGAATCGTTGCCTAGGACTTACAAGATCATGACCGGGGGTGGCATTATCCTCGTGAGTGATGTTTGTAAAGGTCGGAGTGTTATTTTGGGAGGCCGTGAGTTGGAGGTGAGCCTGCTCGTAATACCATTGCCGAACTACGATATAGTACTCGGTATAGATTGGTTGACAAGGCACCATGCCAGTATTGATTACAGAGGGGGTAGAGTTCTCTTCAGAGTGTCGGGGGAGCCAGAGTTCGAGTACTCCAGACGTCAGGCGGAGTAGAGCAGCAAAGTTTTCTGCGGAGTCTCGGTTGAGGAGCAGACGATTCCACACCCCTTGATAGCAGAGTATATAGACATTTTTCCAGAGAAGTTGCCTGGATTGCCACCAGACAAAGACATTAAGTTCTTGATAGACTTGGTTCCAGGAGCGGAACCTATATCTCAGCACGTCTATCGAGTAAACAACAGTGAGTTGGTAGAGCTGAAGAAGCAGGTGGATGAGCTGCAGGAAAAGGGCTTCATCCGTTCGAGTTCCTCGCCATGGGGTGCACCAGTATTATTTATGCCGAAGAAGGATGGGTCAGTACGGATGTGTATTGACTACAGGGCACTCAACAACCTGACAATCAAGAACAGATACCCACTGCCGCGGATCGATGATCTTTTTGACCAGTTGAGCGAAGCTCGGGTATTTTCCAAGATTGATCGGAGGTCAGGATATCACCAGGTGAAGGTGAAAAGGGAGGATATTCCCATGACCGCTTTCAGGATGCGGTACAGACAGTTTGAGTTTTTGGTTATGCCGTTTGGGCTATCCAATGCACCAGCAGTATTTATAAACCTAATGAACAAGGTATTCCACTAGTACCTGGATCAGTTTGTGGTGGTGTTCATTGATGACAACTTGGTATATTCTAAGATTGAGGAGGAGCACGAGGAGCATTTGAGGATAGTTCTGGAGACTATCAGGAAGGAGCAGCTTTATGGGAAGCTCTCCAAGTGTGAGTTCTTTTTGGACCGGGTTGACTTTTTGGGGCATGTGGTGACTGGAGATGGGATCTCAGTTGACCCCAAGAAGATCGTAGCAGTTGAGGCATGGGCAGCGCCGACTTCAGTTGTAGAGATCAGGAGTTTCCTGGGGCTGGCAGGATATTATAGGAGATTTGTGCAGGATTTCTCCCGGGTTGCAGAGCCGTTGACCCGGTTGACCCGGAAGGATGCTGAGTTTGTTTGGTCAGAGGAGTGTCAGGCAGCTTTTGATGAGTTGAAGAAGCGACTTACGACAGCTCCGATTTTGACATTGCCTTCAGGATCAGGGGGATTCACTATCTATAGTGACGCTTCAGGGAAGGGGCTCGGTTATGTCTTGCAGCAGCATGGGAAGGTGATTGCCTATGCTTCCAGGTAATTATGTCTCCATGAGAAGAACTACCCTACCCATGACCTGGAGCTGGCAGCAAGGATATTTGCTCTGAAGTTATGGAAGCACTATCTGTATGGAGAGAGGGTAGAGATATTTACAGATCACAAGAGCTTAAAGTATGTGTTCACTCAGAAGGAGTTGAATATGAGGCAACACAAATGGCTAGAGCTGATGAAAGACTTCGACATATCACTTCAGTATTACCCAGGAAAGGACAACGTGGTTGCCGATACCTTGAGTAGGTATCCGACAGCCATGTGTTTGACCATGGACCGTCACTTGCTTGCTGATTTGGAGAGCCTGGAGATTGAGGTGATCATGCCCGGAGTGCAAATGCAGATGTGGGGCATGCAGATTCAGTCGGACTTGATGGAGAGGATCAAGGCGACATAGTTTGAGGATGTTGCTCTGCGGTGTCTCCGAGAGCAGGTTCGAACATGATTGCTGGATGGCGAGTTTTCTCTTGCAGAGGATGGTGCCTTGCGATACGGTTCCAGGTTATGTGTGCCCAGCGGAGATCTCAGGGAGCAGGTGTTGCAGGAGGCCCACAGATCTCAGTACTCTATACACCCTGGTGCCAACAAGATGTACCGAGATCAGAAAAAGCATGTTTGATGGTACAGGATGAAGCGGGAGGTAGCTCGCTTCGTAGCTAGGTGCTTGGTCTGTCAGCAGGTCAAGGCAGAGGCCCGGTGGATTATTGCAGCCATTGCCCATTCCCGAGTGGAAGTGGAAGCATATCACTATGGATTTCGTATCTGGATTGCCGCGTACACCAGAAGGGAAAGACGCGATTTGGGTCATCGTTGACAGGTTGACCAAATCGGCCCACTTCTTGCCATTTAAGGTGGGTATATCTATAGAGAGGCTTACAGAGATGTATATGCGGCAGATAGTCAGGATTCATGGAGTTTCGGTCAGCATCGTCTCAGATTGGGATAGTCGCTTTATTTTTCATTTCTGGAGGAGTCTGCAGATTATCTTGGACACTCAGCTCAAGTTTAGTACTACATACCACCCCCAGACAGACGGACAGTCAGAGAGGACTATTCAGACACTTGAGGATATGCTGCGGACGTGCGTCTTGGACTTTGGAGGTTCCTGGGAGGATCATCTACATTTGGTGGAGTTTGCTTACAACAACAGTTTCCAGGCCAGCATTTAGATGTCACCTTTCGAGGCTCTGTACGGGCGTAGGTGTCGTACACCCTTATCTTGGGATAATGTTGGTGAGCGAGCATTACTGGGGCCAGAGATGGTTGTTGACGCAGCCGAGAAGGTGAAGCTCATCAGGGACAGACTTCACGTGGCACAGGACAGACATCGGCATTGGGCCGATAGCCACCGGATGCCCTTGGAGTTTGAGGTACAGATTAGAGTATGATTATATTTAGGTTTGTTTGTTTGTGTTTTGATTGATCATATTTGTTTATCATAATTAAATTGAGACCTTGCTTGTGATTAGGTCGGAGACCAGGTTTTCTTGAGGATGTCTCCGACTCGTGGTACGATACGTTTTGGTGGAGGCAGGAAGCTTAGCCCGCGCTTTATCGGCCCTTTCATTATCAGCGGAAGAGTCGGTGACGTGGCATACAGGCTAGACTTGCCACCTGCACTAGTGGGGGTCCACAACGTATTCCATGTATCACAGTTGAGACGGTACGTGGCTGATCCTAGCCATGTGCTCGATCATTCGTAGATTGACGTTGGACCTTCTCTCAGCTATCCAGAGCAGCCAATAGAGATTCTGGATCGACAGGAGAAGGTACTGAGGAACCAGGTGATACCTTTGGTTTGCGTCGCATGGAGGCATCATTCTCCAGGAGAGTCTACCTGGGAGCGAGAGGATGAGATGCGCGAGCGATACCTATATCTTTTTGGACCGTGAGGTATACTTTCTATCCTTCTCATCAGTTGCATTTCGCCTTTCAATTTCGAGGACAAAATTCTTTTAAGGAGGGTAGATTTATCACTACCACATTTCTAGTTTGAGAGTATTTTCATCATTTTTGAGGTTATTTGATTTTATTATAATTTATTTGAATTTATGGAAATTTTTAGGATTTATTTTGGAATTGTTTGAATGGTGGTTGACTAGGTTGACTTTGACTAGCATTGACTTTGGTAGACTAACCTAGAAGCTAACCCTAGTTGTGTTTGGACTTGATTAGGTCATGTGAACCTAACCTAACATTAGGTTGATTCCCAATAGGCCATTAGAATTTAAGTTGGAATAGTTAAGTCATAAGCCATGACTTATGGTTGAACCATTAATTAGCAACTTGGCACATAGGGGCCCAAAGCCCAACCCATTAGACATTAGCCAAACCCTAACCCTAACTTAGTATGGCCGGCCAACACTAGCCTAGGGAATCCCACCGTATAAATACTCTCTTCCATTAGGGCTAGCCTCTTTAGAAAAGTTTTATTTGGAAAGAGAGGTATGTACCGACTTCATTAATTCATAGAAAATCCAAATTAATTTCTTTTTCCCTCAAACAAATTGCAATAGGTTTTAATTTAGGTTTTCTTGCTGTTGGTATATTTTATTCTCAGTTTTATAGCAATTTGGTAAAGTTTGGGGAGCAAGGAGACACCCCCTCTTTGGAGCTTTTGAGGAGTTGTGACACCAATAGGTAAATCCCTAAAACTCTTTATTTAATGCTGTTATTTTTGCATAATGACCTAGATCTAAGTGTACCCTAGCTAACCCTAGATTTTTGTAGGATTTTGTGTCCATTTCGTGTCCTAAATGGACACGTATCAGCCCACTAGCTAGGGTGTTTGATGAAATGCCCCAAAAGGAAATTCGATTTAATTTTATAAAGTTTCTGAATAGGAAATTATATTTTAGTGTGGCTTACATGGTTCTGATGGACTGTGGTGGATTTGATGTCGTATCGTGTCGGTTTGGACATGTGCACACGCGGGTTGGACACCGCACGCAGTTACTATTATCCCCTACTACTCGGGATGGATTTCTCACTGGACACAGCACGAGGACACGTGATATTTCGAGGACATGTTGGGGCAGTGTCTGACACGACACTCCCCAAGTGGCATGACCCCTCGTATCGTGTCGAGCGAGCACGAGCTCGTGCACTGACTTTGCACTGGCATGCACCGCACGTTCAGAGCTCACTGACACGGCTCTCGTGTCCACTGTGGACACGGGGTGGACTCGATTCAGGGCCCTAGGGTTGTAGTCCTATACGTGGCGAATACTGGGACACGAGTGCGAGACTCATTGAGTCGTGTCCTACCTGTACGACTCCGTGTCCTGCCCGCACGAGACAGTCCTGTCAGTTAATACTAGTGGGTGTCACTTGCTGTTTGGACACTTCATGTCCACTTTTGTGGACACAAATCTCTCTCCCTGACATAAACACTTATACACAAATAATTACCAACCTTTAATTTTGAATTTTTGTTTGTTTTCGATTGGTATTTTTGTATTTACCCAGGTTCCTGATACAAGTTATTTCCTGTATTTTCCAGTTTTCAATTTTGAACTTTGGTAGTTAATTTAACCTATTTAACTGATGATAATATCCTAATATAGTACTCCTACTTATAATCTAGCTATGGTTCAATTTTGGGGTTGTTTGGTTGATAATTGATTTCAAAATGGGACTTAGAAGTTTTGTACTGATATATGGGACTGAAATTTATAATATGACTTGGTTTCCCTTCCTTGTCCAAACTGAAATGAATAATTGTTTCCTTCCCTTCCTTTCACACTTACTGTCCTATTCCTATCTCACAGTCACACACATACACAGTTTGATACACACCCTCACACTCTATACACGATGCCATGATTCACTTTCCTGTCACATATTGCACTCTCTCACCCATACACAGCAGCACACACACACAGGAACACTCTCATGTAAAATGTCCACACCCTCACATTGCCTCTAACACACACACACACATTGCCCCCCCCTCTCTATATGCATGTGCATGAATATATGTAATATGTGTATACCAATATATGTAATGTATATATATAAGGTAATGTATATCTATATGTATATATGTATTAAGCCTATATATATATGTATATATGTGATGGTTCCTAATGAACATGTATTATAACCTAATGTAATGTATATAAAATATGTATGTATATATCCATGTGATGCATATATTATGTAGCCTATATATTTATAATGTGTATTATCATATTGTAAATTACATACATGATATGTATATGTGTGTGATCTATACTCAATTATATTTAGCCTATGTAATGTGTGAATGTGTGGTATAGTATATGCATGTAGCCTATAGCCTATAGTTATGGCTCATTGCCTAAGGGTATGATTGAATGCCAGTTAACATGTGTAGTTGGCTTGGATAGCCTTAAAGTGGTGTGTACTAGCTAGTATAGGCTTGTGTGACCTAGTATAGACTAATTTAGACTTGTTAGACCTAGTTTGACCATAGTTGACCTAGTTTGACTTTTAGGGTTGACCAGAGTTGACCAAGAGTTGACTTTGGCCTAGATTGACCTAGATTCATCTAGAATGCATTGAATTGCATCTTGTTATCATTTTAGACTTGTTATGGCTTGTGCTGTTCTGATTAGGAGCCAGACACCTCTCCTCGGATATTATATTTTATCCGGACACTCAGATACCAGGCGAGTACATTCTCTGATTATTTCATATCTTGCTTAGAATTATTTTCCTGCTTTAAATTACTTTACTTGATACTGTCACGTTGGTCACACAGATTAGTACTATATGGATTCCTTCTTGAGATGTTATCCCTTCAGGGAGCATCGGGTACTACATGTTCTGTGCGTTTCACTTACATGGTGTATCACTATGCTTCATGGTTCATTGATCACTTGTGACATTTACTCTCATGATCACAGAGTTTTCCTTGAATCCTCCCATTTATTGGGCTTCCTAGAATTCCCATTTATGGGACTATCATGTACCACCCTTCGGGGGCCGTTACATGAATCATAACATAACCTGGCTGGATCCTTGTGTATTGATTGGGGGTACGGGGGAGTAGAAGTAGACATGTGAATATTATCCAAGTAGTGTGCATCTGAATCTTTCCGTAGTGTAGCATCAGAATCTCCTATGCCATTTACATGTCTATATTGTACTCTGACTCACTAGCCACTGTTAGTTCTCTATGTATAGTAGATATTTCTATTACAGTTCTCTCTCTGTTTATATATTGTATTTCTTCCAGTTCATGTATCTTAATTTACTGCATGATTATATTTTCTAACCTGCTATGATCTGTTGAGATGTATTATGCTCGCTCCTGTCCTGACTGGACCTGTTGAAAATATTACAGAGGACGAGGAGGAGGCCTGTGTGGATACCTACTACGGGGCAGCCCTAGAGGACACTTATGAGCTGGACCCTCAGGAGGACCCAGCTTTAGCTGATGACTTTACCCCTACTGCCTAGATTAGCTTAGTTAGGCTTTATCTTACTTATATTGTCTTGAGACTAGTTTAGTTAGACTTATTTCTGTCTTTGAGATCTGGGTTGTATATATTCTTTCATATTCAGTAGCTGAGACTTGTATTCTGGATATTTGCTGAGATGTTATCTTAGACTCTTCTGATCATCTGTATTTTCTTTGAGTTCTATATCATGTCGTGCTTCTTCTTCCTTAGTTGTGATTGAGTTTACATTCTGCTATGTAACCCCCATTCGGGGAGTATAAACTGCTTAGTATTATATTGTTAGATGTTGTGACCTAGGAAATTGTTCTACCGCCGGCACTGCGGCGTAGGCTGGACGTACCCACGTCTCGTGCCCTTACTCTAGGGTGTGGGTCGTGACAAACATGCATATAGTAAAGTAAAACGACTAGTAGAGTCACTTGCACCCAAGTGTGGCTTGGACGCGCAGTTTATAACAAAGGAAACTAACAATATGAAACAAAATAAATAATACAAAAAATAAATAATTTGATAGTTAATTAGCAAGGTATACATGCCTAGTGTGTCGCCTGGTTTGGTGCTATGATCAGGTGGTATGGAGTATGACTGCGATATTACAACTACGCATGACGGCCTCAGACGATGGCATGAATTGTTCCATCAGATCCAGGATGGTCAGATTGGTTAGGGTTGATGATAGGACATACCGAATTGGCGAGAGAATAAGAGAAAGGGAATTGGTCATGGACATGAGGGTAATCAAAGGAAATTCGAAAAATAATTAGAAAAATATTTATAATTATTAAAAATATATTTTATTAGTTAAAATACCTTCTAGCACATCATTTTAGTTCGAAACCATAATTTAATTAGGCACAAAATACTATAATAATATCTTAAATCAAAACTTCTCTTTTTTTTCCACAAAAATAGGGAAATAGTACATTTAGGGTTTTCTAAATTCATCTTTGAAACTAAATGCATGAAAATAAATATACACTATTTTTAGCAATACAAAATATATACATAAATTTAGTTACTTTGTAAAGATAACACATATGGTATTAGTAAATTAATAATTAAATAACATATAGTGAAACATGCTTAGTAATTATAACCAGACATACCACAGTTAATAAATAAATATTATAAAAAATATAACATAAAATAATAATAATAATAATAATAATAATAATAATAATAATAATGATAATAATAATTATTATAGTAATAATAATAATAAAATGACAATAGAAAAAAATAATAAAAAGAAAAGAAAAGAAACAATTAATAAAGCAAAACAAAAAAATATAAAAAAATAACAAAAACAGAGAGTAGCTGACAGCTACTCTCTTCTTAGATAGGAAAGAGAGAGAGAGAGAGAGAGAGAGAGAGGAACGGGGAGAAGAGAGATGGTGAGACGGAGAGAAGGAGAAGACGAAAGCGGGAGGCGGAGTGGATGAGGCGGCGGAGGCTGCGGAAGAGGAAGCGAGCGGCTGGGGTCGGAAAGAGGAAGCGGGAGGCGGAGTCGCCGGCGCCGGGCACGGCCGGGTCGGAACGCGGCGGCAGCGCATGTTCAGGGCGAGCGGCTTCGGCACAGCCCGTGGAAGGACGCGGACGAAGGGGCTGATCGGCGTCATATGGACGCCGGCACGGCGGAGGGGTTCGGCTCGGGCAGCGCAAGAGGGTTTGGGGAAAATGGGAGCGGGGGATCGTCTCGGGGAGGCAGCGTTCGTGGGGTCTGGAGATGATGGGTTGTGTTGCTGGTGGTTGTGACAGTGTGTTGTCGGGTGTCGCGGTAAACGGGCATGGTGCTGTTCAGGTCGGAACGGAACGGGCTGGTTGTCGTGAAGTCGACGGCGAGATTGGTGATGGGGGCGAAGGTGATGATGGCGGTCGGTAGAAGCAGTGGAGACTAGGCTAGGGCTAGGATTAGAAATTTATTGAATCGTGTCGTGGTTGTCGACACAGAAACTTTATGTAATTGTAATAGATGGAATAAGATAGTGGACTGGGAGGGAACACGGACACCATGCACGGATTTTTGGGTTGTGAAAATTTGTGGATGTGTAGAATTTATGGAGGAGTACCTGCCTATTTATAGGATGTGGAAATTCCCAGTTGGATAAAGATTAGGATTTATTTAAAACCCAAATAGATAATTCAATTATTAAATTTAAACCAATACATCTAAATCCAATCCAATTTAAATATAGATAAATAACACACTTAAATTAAACTATTTAATTTAAGTCAATAAATCTAATCACCATTTAATTTATCATAAATAAGTCAAAAATATCTTTTTATAGAATTTATATAATAATTAATTTCAAAAATCATAATAAATATTTAAGTATTAATAGGAAAATTTCACACTACCTTTTTATTTAAATAGCATAATAATTTCGAAAATGAGAATAAATATTTTAAATAGCAATATGAAATATCTTTAAAAATTTTGAAAATAAACATAAATATTCAAATATTTAAAATGCCTTCTTGCTAAATAATTTATTATAAATAATACAAATTAATTTTTGAAAATGTACATGAAATAATTTTCATGTGTTTTAGTCGAGTAGAATATTCACATAAATCTAGTTTTCTAAATTACCATTAAAATAAGATAGCCTTTTTAAAATAATTAAACTAATAAGTTTGGCAACCTCGACTAAAAATAATTATTATATATATATATTTTTTGAAACCATCACTGATGATAAAATAAAAATTATTTTTCAAAAAATATGTACCTCGCACATATTCGCACTCGACGTGTAAATACGAAAAACGTAAATTCCCGTGCGACGTACAATACGACTATGCGATGTATAATTAAAAAAAATCAGTACTAAAAATATAGTAGAAATTTAGGAGTTTTACATCCTACCCAACTTACAAGAATTTTGTCCTCGAAATTAAAAATAAGTAGGGGGTTGAGAGGGTACAAGGGTATATCAATGAGGAACAATCAATCACGACGTTCAAAATATGCATTAGAAAATCGTGATTTTGATAACTACGGAAATAAATCACGAATTTAATTTAGGGAGTAATTGATGGTCGTATGTTAACGAAAGAAGAGACAAAGATTAACGGTCAATAAGGTGTGGTAATTTGATTTGAGATTAAGGATAGGTGATTTCCTTGGAAGAAGATACTCGTCTAGGTTTTAGAAGTATGGTTAAGAGAAAGGATTCTAATCATTCCTAAGTTTTAAACAATTTAGAAAGTCATGATAATAGATTGAGAGTTGAAGGAAATAGCCTGTAACTTGAGACGAGATTGAAGTCACCTGGGTTGGTCCAAGGCTAACTATCTTGGCAATAGATGGTGGGGCAACTAAGGTGATACTTTGGGTCTATCTATTAAGTACGAATCTTCGTCTAATTAGGGGAAAGACGAAAACCAATATGAGTCCAAAGAAGTTGTTTTCGAATACCAATATGTGGTTCAAAGGCGAGTGAGTAATTCAAAAAGAATTGCCAAGGATGTCGCAGATGGGACTCTTAGAGGACAAGTTTAGCTATGTCCCCATCCACGTAGAACAATAAATAAAAGCGAACCAAAGTGCACTTGGTTGATCAGACTATCATGCACCGGTTCTGATTAGATAATATGCTAGTGAGCGCTCAATAGCATATGTCCTGAACAAACTTGATAAAGAATTGAGCTTGTAAAAACTAGGCTCCATTAGCATCATTAGTCTAGATAGTAAAAATATAGGCACGCGAGATTAAGATTGAAATAGAGTAGAATTAGTTCAAACTCCTTAAGACTCTAACTTATATCCTATGTTGGTCTCTATACAGTCGTCCTATAGTCTCTTTGTCCAAGTCTTTGGTTGGCTAGATGGGTTAGGGTCCTCTAAATTCTAAAACCTATGTGAACTTTCTAATATAGGTCACAAGGACAAAGGGATTGCTAGGTCATAAGGCATTCTACCCAACTTACAAGAGTTAAACTAGTAGGGTGATGGGACAATGGGTCATGTCCCCCAGCATAGGTTACCTTATTAATCTCTATCAAGCACGAAAGAAGGGCAAAAATCACGATAGAAGGGATCAAGCAAGATGTAACTCGAGGAGTCAAGCGAGAAGGCGGTCAAGTATGTGGATGAGATCCTAGACACTAATACTATACGCAGGCTTGCTTGGTACGGTAAAGTAACCAAACAATTTATCTTGACCTGCATGGGCCACCACAAAAATATGTAACACCCCAGTCCCAAAATACGTAGGACTAAGTACGTAGACATGCCAGCTGTATACATACGAAGTACAGGGGCCTCGTATATATACATAAGCTTTAAAATAATGTAAACCACAACTAACTAATCTCATCCACAAAATAAAGGAATAAAAGATAGCATATAATAAATTTTCTTGGTACAATATGTTGGGTGGAGACACATCCACTACCAACCAAAATAAAAAAGAAGAAGTACATGATATATAAAAGGCTATATGGAAGTAGCAAGGAGGAACCAAGTCACGTCATCTTCGAATAAATGGAGAAGACCACGATCTCGGCTAGGATACCTGCGGAAGACATGAACACACACCTGGGGAAAAACCAGGTCCTCAGTGGGACGTAGCAAGATACAGGAAGAACATGCTAATATGAACTGTTAGAATAATAAAATAATATATAAAAGACTATTCTAGACACAAATATACAAATGAGATTCTAGCCGCCTAATGTGCAATTTAGAGGACAACTTTCATGCACATGGATGGGATTTAGGCTATGTGTACGTAACTGGCATCCAGTAATCCGTATCCGTCCGTAACTTCCAAAACGTCAGAGGGCATCTGCAAATAAATTGCCACAGTTCCATCCGGAGACTGTGGTTTACCTGTTTGGATTTCCATACGCACTAGCGACTGTCCTTCCCCAATATTTTCCACACTGACCAAGTCATGTCCATGACTCGTCCAATTTTGTAACTGCTTGAGTCTCTAAAACCCTAGTCATAGCAGTTACGATCATCTATCCGTCACACGACTTTAGAGAGGGCCAGTGCATAAGTCGTGCCCCTAGCAACATGTCTCCAACCGTGTAGTGTGTGTGTCATGGCCAAGGGAGATATAAGGATATCCTCCAACAAGAAGGTAGTCTGCTAACAATAAGTTAACATGCATATAGTAAAGTAAAACGACTAATAGAGTCGCTTGCACCCAAGTGTGGCTTGGACGCGCAGTTTATAACAAAAGAAACTAACAATATGAACCAAAATAAATAATACAGAAAATAAATAATTTGACAGTTAATTAGCAAGGTATACTTGCCTGGTGTGTCGCCTGGTATGGTGCTATGATCAGGTGGTATGGAGTATGACTGCGATATTACAACTACACATGACGGCCTCAGACGATGGCAAGGACTGTTCCATCAGATCCAGGATGGTCAGATTGGTTAGGGTTGACGATAGGACATACCGAATTGGCGAGAGAATAAGAGAAAGGGAATTGGTCATGGACATGAGGGAATCAAAGAAAATTAGAAAAATAATTAGAAAAATATTTATAATTATTAAAGATATATTTTATTAGTTAAAATACTTTCTAGCACATCATTTTAGTTCAAAACCATAATTTAATTAGGCACAAAATACTATAATAATATCTTAAATCAATACTTCTCTTCTTCTTTTTTTCCACAAAAATAAGGAAATAGTATATTTAGGGTTTTTCTAAATTCATCTTTGAAACTAAATGCATGAAAATAAATATACACTATTTTTAGTAATACAAAATATATACATAAATTTAGTTACTTTGTAAAGATAACACATATGGCATTAATAAATTAATAATTAAATAACATATAGTGAAACATGCTTAGTAAATATAACCAGACATCCCATAGTTAATAAATAAATATTATAAAAAATATAACATAAAATAATAATAATAATAATAATAATAATAATAATAATAATGATAATAATAATAATTATTATAGTAATAATAATAATAAAATGACAATAGAAAACAAATAATAAAAAAGAAAAGAAATAATTAATAAAACAAAACAAAAAATATAAAAAAACAACAAAAACAGAGAGTAGCTGACAGCTACTCTCTTCTTAGATTGAGAAGAGAGAGAGAGAGAGAGGTGTGGAGAGAAAGGGGGCGGATAGAGAGGGTGAGACGGAGAGAATGAGAAGACGGGAGCGGGAGGCGGAGTGGATGAGGCGGCGGAGGCTGCGGAAGAGGAAGCGAGCGACTGGGGTCGGGAAGAGGAAGCGGGAGGCGGAGTCTCCGGGGCACGGCCGGGTCGGGATGCGGCGGCAGCGTGCGCTCAGGGCGAGCGGCGTCGGCACAGCCCGTGGAAGGGCATGGACGAAGGGGCTGATCGGCGTCATATGGACGACGGCACGGCGGAGGGGTTCGGCTCGGGCGGCGCAAGAGGGTTTGGGGAAAATGGGAGCGGGGGATCGGCACGGGGAGGCAGCGTTCGTGGGGTCTGGAGATGATGGGTTGTGTTGCTGGTGGTTGTGACAGTGGGTTGTCGGATGTCGTAGTAAACGGGCGTGGTGCTGTTCAGGTCGGAACGGGACGGGCTGGTTGTCGTGAAGTCGACGGCGAGATTGGTGATGGGGGCGAAGGTGATGATGGCGGTCGGCAGAAGCAGTGGAGACTAGGCTAGGGCTAGGATTAGAAATTTATTGAATCGTGTCGGGGTTGTCGATACATAAACTTTATGTAATTGTAATAGATGGAATAAGATAGTGGACTGGGTGGGAACACGGACACCATGCACAGATTTTTGGGTTGTGAAAATTTGTGGATGTGTAGAATTTATGTAGGAGTACCTGCCTATTTATAGGATGTAGAAATTCCCAGTTGGATAAAGATTAGGATTTATTTAAAACCCAAATAGATAATTCAATTATTAAATTTAAACCAATACATTTAAATCCAATCCAATTTAAATATAGATAAATAACACACTTAAATTAAACTATTTAATTTAAATCAATAAATCTAATCACCATTTAATTTATCATAAATATATCAAAAATATCTTTTTATAGAATTTATATAATAATTAATTTCAAAAATCATAATAAATATTTAAGTATTAATAGGAAAATTTCACACTACCTTTTTTATTTAAATTGCATAATAATTTCAGAAATGAGAATAAATATTTTAAAAGCAATATGAAATATCTTTAAAATTTTTGAAAATAAACATAAATATTTAAATATTTAAAATACCTTCTTGCTAAATAATTTATTATAAATAATACAAATTAATTTTTGAAAACGTACATGAAATAATTTTTATGTGTTTTAGTCGAGTAGAATATTCACGTAAATCTAGTTTTCTAAATTACCATTAAAATAAGATAGCCATTTTAAAATAATTAAAATAATAAGTTTGGCAACCTCGACTAAAAATAATTATTATATATATATTTTGAAACCATCACCGATAATAAAATAAAAACTATTTTTCTAAAAATATGTACCTCGCACATATTCGCACTCGACGAGTAAATACGAAAAACGTAAAATCCCGTGCGACGTACAATACGACTATGCGATGTATAATAAAAAAATCAGTACTAAAAATATAGTAGAAATTTAGGGGTTTTACACATGTTGCCGATTGTACATCTACCAACGGTCAAGTAAGTATCGACTTATTGTTTTAATCCACGTGAATGATTCTGCACTAAGAATTAAGATGCTATATATCACTTGGTATCATAAAACAAACCTAGTATAACTTGGTATGACGTACCCCTCACGTACATTCACTCATAAAACAAACCTAGTATAATTAGGTATCACGTTGATACTCAAGTATCAAATTGATACTCAAGTATATATCTCATAAAACAAACCTATTTTTTTGTGTCCGTGTCCCGTCTAATTTCTAAAACTATTATACCGATAAATTTCTATTTATCTACTATACCCACTACCATACCGATAAATTTCAAACACAAAATTGAAATTGAAACCCTAGAATATGTTGAGAAAACATAAACAAAGCATAAATAAAAATAAATGCAAATTAGGGTTTAGGGTTTCGGACCTTGAAGAGGTTGGTCACGGAGAGGATCTTGGAGAAGGGGGGACGTCGGAGGGGGGGCGCTGGAGGGGGCGCCGGAGCGGGGGTCGCTGGAGGGGGGCACGACGGAGGAGGAGAAGAGGGAGGGTGTACGGGGTTTCGAAGGAGGATAAGAGGAGGGACGGAGTGGGGGAGCACGCTGGAGGGAGGTGGTCGCCGGAGGTGGGGGCTCGACGGAGGAGGAGAAGAGGGGGTGGTTAGGTGTTACGCCCCACTCCCATAGGAGCGATCGTCCTCGCTAAAGCGTGATGCCGTACGAGCCTAGATTGTGCTCGTGCAAGGCAGTTTCATAACTGTCGATTACAGCGGCGACGACGGGGTCGTCGCACAGAAGTCCCAAGCAGAAACATTGAACATGCAGCGAAAATTTAGAATCAAAACTCAAGTTATTCAAAAGAACTCTTTATTGATATTGAACAATCAGCTTACAATAGGCGCAAGGCCATGATTACAAGTCTCTTGTGCTTACTTTTCTGTCATTATACAAGTCACTATGCTCTCTCCCTTCTCTCGATACAATGCTTGAGCCAGCGGAAGCTTCGGAAGGCAATGTCCATACATCATGTCCCGTATAAGTCTTGATTTCACGCAGTCGCACGCTTCGACTCGCCAACGAACTTCGTGCCTCTACGCATCCAAGCGAGCTCTGTGCCACGAGCTACTACCTGTGCCTGTACATAAAAACTGTGCAGGTGTCAGTACTCAACTGTACTAGTGGAGTGAGCTCCTCGCCCACCCATACAAAACTGACATGTTCATTTACTTGGTGCAATACAAGTCCCTTTATGATTGTCTTTCTAGTCTTGCCTTAGGATCAGTTTTAAGACTACGACGCCTGACCAAACCGATATGCAACGACATGGTCGTGCTATAATGCCAACACGTGTTTTGATCGAGGCAGTGCCCCATCGCTTACGCACTTGACCGAACTTCAACTCGGGACGGCAGGGTCTTGCCATACTCTATTCGTGACTTCAACATATTCGAGACCATGCTTCGCCGAGGAGCAACTTATACAAACTCGGGCGTGCCAAGACTTTCACTTAAACTCAAGTGCCTCTAGACCAATTCTCGTGCCAACGACGTCAAGGAGGACGACTCGTGCAGGTCGTGCCAGTAGACTTGATCGTGCCATGAAGTTGAGGCCGTGCCTCCCAAGTACTAACCCGACTTATTCAACTTGCCTTACGGCCCTTTCCTGACTTAACCCATAAACCAACTTAGACAAGACTTGCGAATATAGTGACGATTCCTTAAACATCCCGATGCCAAGTATCGTGCCAAGCACGATGTCTATGCTGCAGTCCAATCTTAGGCCAAGATATTGTGTTACCGACTAGACCTGTATTCAAGTTTTAGACCCATTCCAAAGGCATACATGCGGTGTGCTGCTATTCTGCCGATCTATCTACATGAGTGGTCACTAGCAATGTCAAGCTATCATGGATCTCGGCTCGGGGATATCGGACCGTCCCTACACGGGTAGCTAGCCCGGAGGTGCCGAATCTCCCATACGGTTATCCAGCATCCTAATTGAGCCTCACTCGCTTCTCCTGGGCCGACATGATCCCGGTGTCCCGGCGATCACTCGAGAAGATTTCACCTTGTCGACAAGTTGTCCAATGACCATGCATACTCGACACAATCTACCAAGTAGTGGGACCAACCTCGTGTGCTTGCTTATCCAGACTTATCGAGACTTAACGAGACTCCCAAGTAGTGGGACCAATCTCGTGTGCTTGCTTATCCAGACTTATCGAGACTTAATGAGACTCCCAAGTAGCGGGACCAATCTTGTGTGCGAGACTTATCGAGACTCCCAAGTAGCGGGACTGATCTCGTATGTTTTCTTGTTGAGACATAGCGAGACTCCCAAGTAGCGGGACCGATCTCAGCCACAACCAGTCGCGTGGACTTCCTTTATTCGTGGCATACTTTTCGCTAAATCGACCGTGGCTCAAGCCTTAGACAGACCTTGTTCTATAGGCGACGTCATCGCTCAAGTCATATATGTTGACACAAAATCATAGTCAACCAAATATTGATAGAATTGACTACATGATACTTGTGATAATTCAATACGACACATGAAGACTACTTCCAGTTCAAGTCAGACGACAGCTCGGATTTGCAATGCAAGTTATTTTGAGTCTGTACTTTTACAATTTTATTGAGTCTAGACCTATATAAACTGAGCTGTACTGAGCATCTGAGACTTAGCCTATAACCATACCCAAATCCAATAGCTCCACACATATCCAAAATAAGCCAATTGGACCCATGACCCATTCTGTGCTCTGGAGACAGAGTTCGGGCCGAACTCTGCCTCCTAAAAATCAGCACCCTAATTTTTAGGGTTGGCTGGTTGCAAGTTGTCCAACGGCCAAATTTTTTGAAAATTCCAACCAGAATTCTGGCCGAATTCTGCCTACCTGATATCCTATAAATAGGCCATGAATTCTCTTATTTTCATTCATCCAATCTTCTCTTCTATTCTCTCTAAAGCTCCATACAAGCCATACCCTTCTTCATCTACTAGCCACATGCTCCCTAAGCCTCAAGTGCTCAGTACTTTTCAATCAGGAGTTTGTGCAAGAGTTCAAGAAGTCGCTTGAAAAATTCTAAGCATCGCCACTGCGATCTTTGTAAGAAGTTGACGTGCTCTTCTGAAGAAAAGGTACGGGGTGTAACTACTATTTCACAAATAGTGGATTTAATCCTGAGCTAGAGTTCTTAGGCCTGGACTTGTCCTCCACGAGGGAAACCAGGTTAAAAATCGGCTGTGTTTGCGTATGCTTTCTTGATCCTTATTTATTTCCGTATTTACTCTGATTACTTTCAGCTTGTGAAAGAGTTTAATTTTTTAATTGGTTATTATCGTTATAAACTCTATTCATCCCCCTCTAGAGTTGCCATCTGTTCTTCAATTGGTATCAGAGCTCTGTTCTCTCAACAAGGACTAACATCCTAGAGCTGATCCATGGCAACCACACAATCCTTGATTTCTAATCACGGTGAAGAGCAGTCCACTCATAGGCCCCCCCATTTGATGGAACTAACTACACCTATTGGAAAACAAGGATGAGCTTTTATCTCAAGTCGCTAGACTTCGACCTGTGGACCATCGTTATCGATGGTTACAAAAAGCCCGCCAGAATAGTTGTCAATGGTGATCTCGTTGAGAAACCACATGACAAATATTCTGACGAGGAGAAGAAACAGGCAAGTCTCGACGCGAGAACTATTAATGTTTTATTATGTGCTATAGACGGGAATGTGTTCAACATGGTCTCAACATGCACCACCTCTCACGAAGTATGGAGACTTCTAGAAGTGACGCATGAAGGAACCATCCAAGTCAAGGAATCGAAGATAAGCCGTCTCACTCAAGAATATGAGGCTTTCAAGATGAAGCCAAATGAGACGATCACGCAAATGTTCACAAGATTCCTCGACATCATCAATCCCCTATCTTCGCTCGGCAAACAATATTCAAATCACGAGAAGATTCGCAAGCTACTTAGGGGGCTACCAAAGATTTGGAACCCTAAGGTGACAGCCATCATAGAAGGAAATGATCTCACAACTATGTCCATGGAGACCTTGATGGGAAAGCTGATGACTCATGAGCTTGACCTCAAGGACTTCGAAGAGCCTGCTCCTAAGGCTAAGGAGATCGCCCTCAAAGCTTACCGACGAAGGACTGACTCCGAAGAGACGGATGACGACAACTCGGAAGGTGATGATCAAGCTCTCCTTGTCCGCAACTTCAAGAAATTCCTTCGCTTCAACCGAAGAAAGAAGGAACCACAAGAAGATGACGAAGAAGAGCCAACATGCTACGGTTGCAAAAAGACGGGACACATTCGAAAAGACTGTCCATTCTTAAAGAAGAACAACCGCTATGAAAAACCATACAAGAAGGCTTCCTCAAAGAAATATGCCAACACAAGCATTTGGCATGAAAGCGAAGCTAGTGACTCCGAGGAAGAAAAGGACTCTCCTTAAGATGCTGCAAACGTGTACCTAATGGCAACGTCCGACAAGGTATCAAACGAAACTCTTGACGATTTCACTTTTGATGAACTTGGCGATGCTTTCACCGATTTACTTGATGATCACAAAAAGGTCATTGGTATATATAAACATGCCAAGGAAAAGATCAAAAGTCATAAAGTCAAAATTCAAAGACTTTCTTTACTGCTTGATAACATTAGAGACACTTCACCCACGGATATCACAAATGAGGTATCTAAGCTTAAAATAAGCCTACATGATGCCGAAGCACGCATTGAACAACAAACACAAGAAATCATAGCACTCAACACGGAGCTTGCTGAAGAAAAGAGTAGACACAAGATTTCTATTACTAAGATATATGGTTTGAATGCTAAGGTTACTGAACTGCAGGCTGTCTCTAAGAAATTAGAGACTAAATTGGGAAAACAGGTTGCTCAACCTCAAACCCAATCACATGAGACACACACAAAGCATGACACTACTCATACTAGTCAACCACGTCATCCACCTGCAGCTCATAATCATGCTTACATATACACACACTTTCATAAAGCACACAAACCACATGCACGTAGATATAATTCTTACTTGTCACAGAATCATCATGCTACACATAGATACAATCATCACTATGTTGCACAAAATCACCATCACTCTACATATAGATATCATCACCATGCTATTCCATATAGATATCATCACCATGCTACTCCATATAGACATTATCACCACATTGCTCCACATCACTCTACATATAGACATCATCACTATGCTAACTCTACATATCATCATGCTACTCCACATCACTCTACTCATAGACATCATATGCATGCTCCTAACATAAATAGAAATGCTATATGTACTTATTGTGGATTACATGGACACATTCCACCATAATGTAGAATTAGAAGATTAGTAGATAGAAAGATATATGCATGGTTTCCGAAAACTAACTTTTTAGGACCCTCAAGAACTTGGGTACCAAAGGTCGCATCTACTCTTGATGTAGGTGGACCTTCCCTCCTCAACTAAGAGTAAGTGGATTCTCGATAGTGGATGCCCGCGGCATATGACTGGAGACGCAAATCTTTTCGCATCACTATCGTGGAAGAGAGAAGGATATGTATCCTTCGGTAACAACCTAAAAGGGTATATTATAGGTAATGGTATTATTGGTCATCCTCCCTCTCCCGTAATAAAGGATGTCTGCCTAGTGACCGAGTTAAAGCATAACTTACTCAGCATTAGTCATCTTGCAGACCATGGATATGACATTAACTTTGGACAAAATAAATGCTTTATTTATGATAGGTCAACGGGAGACATTACTTTTGAAGGGGTAAGAGAGGATAATATTTATATTTTCTATCTGTCTAGAGATACTAACAATGCATGTAGATGCCTATATGCTCATAAGGATGAAAGATTACTGTGGCACCAGCGTCTTGGTCATGCCAACATGGATACTATATCCAGGCTATCGACTAAGAAGCTAGTTAGAGGCTTGCCCGACATCACATTCAAAAAGGATACTGTATGTGTCGAATGTGAATTGAATAAGGCAACTAAGTCCTCATTTTATTCCATAAACTCTGTAAGTACTACTAGACCTTTGCAACTTTTTTATATGGATTTATTTGGCCCTAGTAGAGTAGCCAGTCTTGGTGGAAAACTCTATGCTTTTGTTATTGTTGATGATTTTTCTAGATTTACATAGGTTTTTTTTCTTACAAATAAAAGTGATGTTATTTCAGTTTTCAAGATTTTTGTTAAGAAAGTTCAAAACGAAAAAGGCTACATGATTACTCGAATACAAAGTGATCATGGAGGCGAATTCGAAAATACTAATTTTGAAAAGTTTTGTGATTCTAATGGTTTTAATCATAAGTTTTCTTGTCCAAGAACTCCTCAACAAAATGGTGTTGTGGAGGGGAAGAATAGGACTCTTGGCGATATGGCTAGAGTCATGTTGAACAAGTTTTTACTTCCGAAATACTTTTGGGCTGAAGCTGTCAGTACAGCATGCCATATTTTAAATATGGTGCTTATTCGTCTTATTACGAAGAAAACACCCTATGAGCTTTGGTTTGGAAGAACCCCAAATGTTTCTTATTTTAGAGTTTTTGGTTGTAGATGTTTTATCCTTAACACCAAAGACAACTTAGTCAAATTTGATGCCAAAGCTGACGATGGTATTTTCCTTGGCTATGCTGCCAAGAGCAAGGGATATAGAGTATTTAACAAACGCTCATTAATTATGGAAGAGTCTACCAATGTGACTTTTGATGAAGATAACAGTGCAGCAGCTACTCTTGATGATGATGTTGAGCCATCAACTTCAACTCCAATGAATACCACCACCGAAACCAATTCGCTAGAGGGCTTGCCTAAGAAATTCTCTTTCAAGCCGTCACATCCAAAAAATTTGGTAATAGGTGAGGTTTCACGTGGAGTAACTACTAGATCATCATTAAGAGACTCTATTGCTAGCACTGCCTTCATTTCACAAATTGAGCCAAAAAATATTTTAGAAGCTTTTAATGATAAATTTTGGATTTCTGCTATGCAAGATGAACTCAACCAATTCGAGAGGAGCCAAGTATGGAAACTCGTTCCTAGACCGGCAAATCACTCGATTATTGGTACTAAATGGGTTTTTAGAAACAAAGTAAATTAAGATGGTTCAGTTACACGCAAGAAAGCTCGTCTAATAGCCCAAGGATACAACCAAGAGGAAGGTATCGACTACGATGAGACGTATGCTCCTGTTACGAGATTGGAATCCATTCAGATGCTTTGTGCATTTGCAAATTTTCAAAATTTCAAATTATTTCAAATGGATGTTAAAAGTGCTTTCTTGAATGGATTTATTAAGGAGGAAGTTTATGTAAAACAACCCCCTGGTTTTGAAAATCATAAATTTCTCGACCATGTTTTCAAGTTAAAGAAAGCGCTATATGGCCTCAAACAAGCCCCTAGAGCTTGGTATGAACGGCTAAGCAATTTCTTGCTTGAGAAAGGTTTTTCAAAAGGGAAAATTGACACCAGACTTTTCATAAAATCTTTTAAAGACACTATTCTCTTAGTACAAATATACGTAGATGATATTATATTTGGTTCTACTGATGAAACCCTCTGTCAAGATTTTTCTAAGTGTATGCAGACCGAGCTTGAGATGAGCATGATGGAGGAGCTCAACTACTTTCTTGGACTGCAAGTCAAACAAATGTCAAATGGAACTTTCATCTGTCAGTCAAAGTATACAAAGGACATGCTGAAGAAATTCGACCTTGACAACGTCAAACCAATCAGTACTCCAATGGCTACTACAACTAAACTAGAACCAGATGAAAGCGACAAACCTATGGATCAACGTAAGTATCGAGGTATGATAGGCAGTCTACTCTATTTAACTGCTAGTCGCCCTGATATTATGTTTAGCGTTTGCCTGTGTGCTAGATATCAAGCAAATCCTAAGGAATCACACATGACTGCTGTTAAGCGTATCTTTCGATACCTTAAGGGTACAGTTACAGTGGGCCTATGGTATCCCAAGTCAACATCATTTGACCTCATCGGTACACTGATGCTGATTTTGCCGGATGCAAGGTCGACCGTAAAAGTACGAGCGGTACGTGTCATTTATTAGAAAAGGCTTTAGTCTCTTGGTTCAGCAAAAAGAAGAATTCTGTCGCACTATCCACAGAAATAGCTGAATACATCGCAGCTGGGCGTTGTTGTGCACAAATTCTGTGGATGAAGCAAACCCTTGAAGACTACAACTTATCTTTTATGCACATTCCAATCTTTTGTGACAACACTAGTGCTATAAATCTTACTAAGAACCCCATATGTCACTCACGCATGAAACACATAGAAATACGTTACCACTTTTTGCATAATCATCAGCAAAATGGCACTATTAACTTAGAATTTATTGACACTGATCATCAGCTAGCAGATTTCTTTACAAAACCATTATCCGGAGAGGGCTTCAATTTTCTCTGTCGTGAACTTGGAATTTTGGACGAAACTGTTATTAATTAAAATAAACCTGCGTAAATAACGAGTATGTCTTGATTCTTTTATGATGAAATTGCTATGGGTACAAGCCAAAAGGGTCCTTCTAACAACAAGGCGTAAAAAGCCTAAGCGATACGTTGCACTAGTCCTCAGGACTACTGCTAGCTGGGATCCGGCCCCTGCAGCTAACCCATGGCAGCTTCAAAATATTTAATTATGACATAATTCCTTGTTTATTACATGGTTCATTTTATTTATCATATGCTGAAATGCAGAGTTTCCAACTTCACTTTGCTTCGAAATTAAATTTTTGGACTTTTTCAACTTAGAATTATTTTTCAGCCTGATTCCTGTTCTGTTCCCAGGATCCGGAATTCGGGCCGAACTCTGCCCTACCCAGAGTTCGAGCCGAATTTGGCCTGACTGTTACAGAACCAGGAGCAGTCTCAGCCGCTGATCATAAGTTGATCCAATGGCCCATATTTGTTCCGACCATTGGAACCCTTTCACATATATTCGGGTTCTCCTCTTTTTCCTCCTCCATTGCCACCTTTTCCACTTTTTCAAACATATTTTTCTCAAACCCTAACCCTAGTTCTTCCTCCCTAGAGCTTATCTCTTCTCCAAACTCAAGGAGAAGGCTTCCCTCATCATTCTCCTTCATTGTTCTTCATCACATTGAGGTATATCTCAACACTCCTCTTCATCTCAATTTTCTCTATTGTTTTTATTATTTTTTTATGGCTCCACGATTGTTCAATCGCGGAAAGAGACTTCGAACCGAGGGAGCGTCCTCTTCGAATGCTCTTTCTCGTGGTGAACCGCCCGTTGAACAACAACCACCTATCCATCCGTTGTTCAACCCGCCTCGTCCACTTGATCCAAATACATTTGACGACCGAATATTTGTATCACTCGATGCGTCAAATGACTGGTTTAGTGACTTTCGGACACGTCCGGTGTTTGCGGGTCATCCTATCAATTTTACTATTTTCTCTCAATATGATGTACTTTTTCATGATCTTTGCCTTGACGAACTTGTCACAACCAATTCGGTCATATATCGTAATGCTATTCAAATGTTCTACTGCAACTTAACTCATGATGATACACATATTTACTTACGGGTTGCGGGCATTGACATCTCATTTGATGATTTCGATTTGGCCGAACACCTTGAACTCCAAGAGCCAAACTCATGGAAAAAGCTTATCGAAGCTCGATCATTTCAATTTCTCGATGGGTCTTCACTTGAAAGCTTCAAGGATGACTTGTGTACTCCGAACACACGTCCTAGCAAGCTTTCGGCCAAGTATCTCAATTCCTATTTTTATGAACTTCATCGGATTATCTTTAACACTATTCTACCCAAAGCGGGATCCACCGATGAAGTCACCTACTTTGAAATCTCGACCTTATATCACCTTCACTTTCATGTACCATTTAATCTTCTATGTACCATGATAGACTGGATGATTAATTCTAGGAAGAAACCAAGATCCTTGGTTTATGCTTTGTATCTTCCTATGGTATTTCGTGCTTTTTGCATACCACTTGATGTGTGTCAGTGTTGACACAAAGTCACAGTCAACCAAATATTGATAACATTAACTAAATAATACTTGTAATAATTCAATACGACACACGACGACTACATCCAGCTCAGCCAGACGACAGGACAGTTTTGCATATGCAGTCTTTTTTTTGAAGTCTGTATTTTTATATTTATTGAGTCTAGAATGATTGTAAGCTGAGTTGTGCTGAGTTCTTGAGACTAAACCCATAACCTATCCAAAATCCATAAAGCTCCACATCAAAAATAAGCCCATTGGACCCTTAGAACCATTCTGTGCTCTGGAGACAGAGTTCGGGCCGAACTCTGCCTCCACACAGAGTTCGGGCCGAACTCTGTCCCCTAAAAATCAGCACCCTAATTTTTAGGGTTGGTTGGTTGCTAATTGTCCAACGGCCAAATTTTGAAAATTCCTACCAGAATTCTGGCCGAATTCTGCCTGATAAAACCCTATAAATAGGCCAAGAATTCTCTCATTTTTATTCATCCAATCTTCTCTTCTCTTCTCTCTTAAGCTCAATATAAGCCATACCCTTCTTCATCTACTAGCCACAAGTTTCCTAAGTCTCGAGTGCTCAGCATCTCTCAGTTAGGAGTCTTGTACAAGAGTTCAAGAAGTTGCTTGGAAAATTCCAAGCATCGCCACTGCGATCCTTTATAAGAAGTTGACGTGCTCTTCTGAAAAAAAGGCACGGGGTGTAACTAGTATTTCACAAATAGTGGATTTAATCCTGAGCTAGAGTTCTCAGGCCTGGACCAGTCCTCCACGAGGAAAACCAGGTTAAAATCGGTTGTGTTTGCGTATGCTTTCTTGCTCCTTATTTATTTCTGCACTTACTCTGATTATTCTTAGATTGTGAAAGAGTTTATATTTTTAATTGGCTATTATCGCTATAAACTCTATTTACCCCCCCTCCCCCCTCTAGAGTTGCCATCTGTTCTTCAATTGGTATCAGAGCTCTGTTCTCTTTACAAGGACTTACATCCTAGAGCTGATCCATGGCAACCACACAATCCTTGATTTCTAATCATGGTGAAGGACAGTCCACTCATAGGCCTCCCCTATTTGATGGAACTAACTACACGTATTGGAAAACAAGGATGAGCTTTTATCTCAAGTCGCTAGACTTTGACCTGTGGACTATCGTCACTGATGGTTACAAAAAGCCCGCCAGGATAGTTGTCAATGGTGATCTTGTTGAAAAATCACATGACAAATATTCTGATGAGAAGAAAAAACAGGCAAGTCTAGACGCGAGAGCTATTAATGCTTTATTCTGTGCTATAGACAGGAATGAGTTCAACAGGTCTCTACATGCACCACATCTCATGAAGTATGGAGACTTCTAGAAGTGACGCATGAAGGAACCACCCAAGTCAAGGAATCAAAGATAAGCCGTCTCACTCAAGAATACGAGGCTTTCAAGATGAAGCCCAATAAGACGATCACGCAAATGTTCACAAGATTCCTCGACATCATCAACCCCCTGTCCTCGCTCGGCAAGCAATATTCAAATCACGAGAAGATTCGCAAGCTACTTAGGGGGCTACCAAAAATTTGGAACCCTAAGGTGACAGCCATCATAGAAGAAAATGATCTCACAACCATGTCCATAGAGACCTTGATGGAAAAGCTAATGACTCATGAGCTTGACCTCAAGGACTTCGAAGAGCCTGCTCCTAAGGCTAAGGAGATTGCACTCAAAGCTCACCGATGAAGGGCGAAACCCGAAGAGACGGATGATGATGACTTAGAAGATGATCAAGCTCTTATGGTCCGCAACTTCAAGAAAATCCTTCGCTTCAATCGAAGAAAGAAGGAACCACAAGAATATGGTGAAGAAGAGCCAACCTGCTACGGTTGCAAGAAGACTGGACATGTCCGAAAAGATTGTCCATTCTTGAAGAAGAGCAACCGCTATGAGAAGCCATACAAGAAGACTTCCTCAAAGAAATATGCCAACACAAGCATTTGGCATGAAAGCGAAGCTAGTGACTCCGAGGAAGAAAAGAACTCTCCTCAAGATACGGCTAATGTGTGCCTAATGGCGACGTCCGACAAGGTATCAAATGAAACTCTTGACGACTTCACTTTTGATGAACTTGGTGATGCTTTCACCGATTTACTTAGTGATCACAAAAAGGTTATTGGTAAATACAAACATGCCAAGGACAAAATCAAAAGTCATGAAGTCAAAATACAAAGAATTTCTCTATTACTTGATAACATTAGAGACACTACACCCACGGATGTCACTGATGAGGTATCTAAGCTTAAAATAAGCATACATAATGCCGAGGCACGCATTGAACAACAAACACAAGAAATCACAACACTCAACACGGAGCTTGCAGAAGAAAAGAGTAGACACAAGATTTCTATTACTAAGATGCATGGTTTGAATGCTAAGATTACTGAATTGCAAGCTGTCTCTAAGAAACTAGAGACTAAATTGGGAAAACAGGTTGCTCAACCTCAAACCCAATCACATGAGACACACACAAAGCATGACACCACTCATACTAGTCAACCACGTCATCCTCATGCTGCTCATAATCATGCTTACATGTACACACACTTTCACAAAGGACACAAACCACATGCACGTAGAAATAATTATCATATGTCACAAAATCATCATGTTACACACAAATACAATCATCATCATGTTGCACAAAGACACAATCAATATCACTCTACATATAGAAATTATTACCATGCTACTCCATATCACCATGCCACTCCACATCACTCTACACATAGTCATCATCACCATGCTAATTCTACATATCTTCATACTTCTCCTCATCACTATGCTTATAGACATCATCAGCATGCTCCTAATATAAATAGGAGTGCTACATGTACTTATTGTGGTTTACATGGACACATTTCACCACAATGTAGAATTAGAAGATTAGTAGATAGAAAGATATATGCATGGTTTCCAAAAACTAACTTTTCAGGACCCTCAAGAACTTGGGTACCAAAGGTCACATCTACTCTTGATGTAGGTGGACCTTCCCTCCTCAACTAAGAGTAAGTGGATTCTCGATAGTGGATGCTCGCGGCATATGACAGGAAATGCAAATCTTTTTGCATCACTATCGATGAAGAGAGAAGGATATGTATCCTTCGGCAATAACCTAAAAGGTTATATTATATGTAATGGTAATATTGGTTATCCTCCCTCTCCCGTAATAAAGGATGTCAGCCTAGTGACCGAGTTAAAGCATAACCTGCTCAGTATCAGTCATCTTGCTGACCAAGGATATGACATTAACTTTGGACAAAACAAATGCCTTATTTATGATAGGTCAACAGGAGACATTGTTTTTGAAGGGGTAAGAGAGGATAATATTTATATTTTCTATTTGTCTATAGATACTAACAATGCAGGTAGATGCCTATATGCTCATAAAGATGAAAGATTACTATGGCACCAGCGTCTTGGTCATGCAAATATGGATACTATTTCCAGACTATCGACCAAGAAGCTAGTTAGAGGCTTGCTCGATATCACATTCAAAAAGGACACCGTATGTGCCGAATGTGAGTTGAATAAGGCAACCAAGTCCTCTTTCCATTCCATAAACTCTGTAAGCACTACTAGACCCTTGTAACTACTCCATATGGATTTATTTGGTCCTAATAGAGTAGCCAGTCTTGGTGGAAAACTCTATGCCTTTGTTATTGTTCATGACTTTTCAAGATTTACTTGGGTTTTCTTTTTTACAAATAAAATTGATGCTATTTCGTTTTCAAGATTTTTGTTAAGAAAGTTCAAAACGAAAAAGGCTACATGATTACTCGAATCCGAAGTGATCATGGAGGCGAGTTCAAAAATTCTGATTTTGAAAAGTTTTGTGATTCAAATGGTTTTGATCATGGGTTTTCTTGTTCAAGAACTCCTCAACAAAATGGTGTTGTGGAGCGGAAGAATAGGACTCTTGGCGATATGGCTAGAGTCATATTGAACAAGTTTTCACTTCTGAAATACTTTTTGGCTGAAGCTGTCAGTACAGCATGCCACATTTTAAATAGGGTGCTTATTCGTCCTATTACGAAGAAAACACCCTATGAGCTTTGGTTTGGGAGAACCCTAAATGTTTCTTGTTTTAGAGTTTTTGGCTGTAGATGTTTTATCCTTAACACCAAAGACTACTTAGACAAATTTGATGCCAAAGCTGACGATGCTATTTTTCTTATGCTGCCAAGAGTAAGGGATATAGAGTTTTTAACAAACGCTCATTAATTGTGGAAGAGTCTACAAATGTGACTTTTGATGAAGATAACAGTGCAGCAGCTACTCTTGATGATGACGTTGAACCATCAACTTCTACTCCAATGAATACCACAACTGAAACCAATTCTCTGGAGGGCTTGCCAAAGAAATTCTCTTTCAAGCCATCACATCCAGAAAACTTGGTGATTGGTGAGGTTTCACGTGGAGTAACTACTAGATCATCATTAAGAGACTCTATTGCTAGCACTGCCTTTATTTCACAAATTGAGCCGAAAAACATTTTAGAAGCTTTCAATGATGAATTTTGGATTTCTGGTATGCAAGAGGAACTCAACCAATTCGATAGGAGCCAAGTATGGGAACTCGTTCCTAGACCGGCTAATCACTCGATTATTGGTACCAAATGAGTTTTTAGAAACAAAGTGAATGAAGATGGTTCAGTCACACACAACAAAGCTCGTCTAGTAGCTCAAGGATACAACCAAGAGGAAGGTATCGACTACGATGAGACGTATGCTCCTGTTGCTAGATTGGAATCCATTCGGATGCTTTGTACATTTACAAATTTTCAAAATTTCAAATTATTTCAAATGGATGTTAAAAGTGCTTTCTTGAATGGATTTATTAAGGAGGAAGTTTATGTGAAACAACCTCCTGGCTTTGAAAATAACAAATTTCCCGACCACGTGTTCAAGCTAAAGAAAGCGTTGTATGGCCTCAAACAAGCCCCTAGAGCTTGGTATGAACGGCTAAGCAATTTCTTGCTTGAGAAAGGTTTATCAAAAGGGAAAATTGACACCACACTTTTCATAAAATCTTTTAAAGACACTATTCTTTTAGTACAAATATATGTAGATGATATTATATTTGGTTCCACTGATGAAATCCTTTGTCAAGATTTTGTCAATTGTATGCAGACCGAGTTTGAGATGAGCATGATGGGGGAGCTCAACTACTTTCTTGGGCTGTAAGTCAAACAAATGTCAAATAGAACCTTCATCTGTCAGTCGAAGTATACAAAGGACATACTGAAGAAATTCGACCTTGACAACGTCAAACCAATCAGCACTCCTATGGTTACTTCAACCAAACTCGAACCAGATGATAGCGGCAAACCCGTAGATCAACGTAAGTATCGAGGTATGATAGGCAGTCTACTTTACCTTACTGCTAGTCGCCCTGATATTATGTTTAGTGTTTGCCTGTGTGCTAGATATCAAGCTAAACCTAAGGAATCACACATGACCGCGGTTAAGCGTATCTTTCGATACCTTAAGGGTACAGTTACAGTGGGCCTATGGTATCCCAAGTCAACATCATTTGACCTCATTGGTTACTCTGATGCTGACTTCACCAGATACAAGGTCGACCATAAAAGTACGAGCGGTACGTATCATTTATTAGGAAAAGCTTTAGTCTCTTGGTTTAGCAAGAAGCAGAATTCTATCGCACTATCCACAACAGAAGCTGAATACATCGCAGCTGGACATTGTTGTGCACAAATTCTGTAGATGAAGCAAACCCTTGAAGACTACAATTTATCTTTCATGCATATTCCAATCTTTTGTGACAACACTAGTGCTATAAATCTTACTAAGAACCCCATTTGTCATTCACGCACGAAGCACATTGAAATTCGTCACCACTTTTTGCGTGATCATCAGCAAAACGGCACGATTAACTTAGAATTTATTGACACTGATCATCAGTTAGCAGACTTCTTCACAAAACCATTATCCGAAGAGCGCTTCAATTTTTTTTGTCGTGAACTTGGAATCTTAGATGAAGCTGTTGTAAATTAAGATAAACCTGCATAAATATCGAGTATATCTTGATTCTATTATGATGAACTTGCTATGGGTACAAGCCGAAAGGGTCCTTCTGACAACAAGGCGTAAAAGCCTAAGCGACACGGTGCACTAGTCCTCAGGACTACCGCTAGCTGGGATCCGGCCCCTGCAGCTAACCCATGGCAGCTTCAAAATTTGAATTATGATATAATTCCTTGTTTATTATATGGTTCATTTTCATTTATCACATGCTGAAATACTAAAGTTTTCAACTTCATATTGCTGCTTCAAACTCACTATCCGTTGTTCCTTTGTTTACCTATTGGATCTTTTCTGTAAGTATACTTATGTCTTATATTGGTTTTATTTTACTTAACCAATATTTTTCACTTTTCTACCTGATTCCTGTTCTGTAACCAGGACCCGGAATTTGGGCCGAACTCTGCTACTACCAGAGTTCGGGCCAAATTCGGCCTGACTGTTCCAGAACCGGGAACAGTCCTAGCCGTTGATCTAAATTAAGATCCAATGGTCATGAATTGATCCGACCAAGAGAAACCCTCACCATATTTTCGGTTTCTCTTCCCTCTCCTTCCTCATTACCACCTTTTTCACTTCTCCAACACAATTCTCTCTAAACCCTAACCCTAATTTCTCCTTTCTAGAGTTTCATTCTTCCCCAAACTCAAGGAGAAGGCTTATTTTCAAATTCTCTTTCATTGTTCATCACTAGTTTGAGGTATAATTCCTTACTTTTCTATATCTCAATTTCTTTCATTATCCATTGTGTTATGGCTCCTCGTCTGTTCAACCACGAAAAGAGACTTCGGATAGAGGGAGCATCCTCGTCGAATGCTCCTCCACGCGTTGAACCGCCCGTTGCACCACCCGTTGCACCGGCCATTGAACAACAAATCCATCCGTTGTTCAAACCTCCACGTCCCCATGATCCAAACACTTACGACGACCGAATTTTTGTATCACTAGACGCCTCAAATGATTGGTTTAGTGATTTTCGGACACGTCCAGTATTTGCGGGACACTCCATCAACTTTACTATATTCTCACAATATGATGCACTATTTCATGACCTTTGCCTTGATGAACTCGTTACCTCAAATTCGGTCATTTATCGTAGTGCCATTCAAATGTTTTACTGCAACTTAACCCATGATGACACTCATATTTATTCACGAGTTGCGGGAATTGATATCTCCTTTGACAATTTCGAATTGGCCGAATATATTGAACTTCAAGAGCCTAATTCTTGGGAAAAGCTTATAGAAGCTAGATCCTTTATCTTTCCCGAAGGAATTTCACTAGAAAGCTTCAAGGACGACCTGTGTAGCCCTAACACACGTCCTCGTAAGCTTTTGGCAAAATTCCTCAATCCCTATTTCTATGAGCTTCATCGGATCATTTTCAACACCATTCTACCCAAAGCGGGTTCTACCAATGAAGTCACTTATTTTGATCTCAGCATTGTACCATCTCTACTTCCATGTTCCCTTTAACCTTCCACGCACAATAATGGATTGGATGATCAACAGTAGAAAGTAACCAAGATCTTTGGTTTATGCATTATACCTTCCTATGATCTTTCGTGTGTTTCATATACCCCTTGATGAGTGTCCATTCTTATCTGCCCCTGCCTTCCTCTGTAAGGCAAGGAGGCTTCAGGCGGCCATTGGCTCACCAGTAGTGTCTGAGCATTCTGATGATGAGCCAGATGCCCTTCCTCTTGGACAGGATCCTCCTCCTCCTCCTGCTACTCTTGAGTCTCTTCAGGCCATGCTCCGAGATCGCTTTACTTTGGAGGACGATCGTTGGACTCAGCTGGATTACCGGACTACTTTGCAGATGAGTGCTATCAGCAACTCGCTGCATGATATTCGGTATTCTATGTCTCGCCATCCTACCATGCCTATTCCTATGGAGCGAGACCCAGATCGTAAGGGATTTCGTATTGATGACCCTTGGGTTCGTCGCTACATGGATCCGGATGCGGCATTTGTGGACACACGTCGCTCCTTTACTGATCCATCGGACGGTGCCGGGCCCTCTCATACTCGATGATGGATATGGACTACTCTTGATGATGCTACTGAGGATCTTAGACTATAGTTTATGCATTTTGCTTTAGTTGCTTTTATGTACTTGATTTGTAGTAGACTTATTATGAGTTGTGACTTTTGAGACCTTGGTAGTTCTATTATCGTTTTATCTGTCATTATGACTCTTGAGACATTTGGTCATTATCTTAGTTTATATGCAGTTTCCTCTCTTTGGGTGTGTTTGCCAGTTATTATTTGTCTTCTCATATTGCTAAATGCCAAAAGGGGGAGATATGTATATATTCTGTTTGGTTTATATATGCTTTTGGAAGAATATTCTTAACAGGCCAACAAGTATCACAGCATTGTTTACGGGGGAGCTATTCTTAAGCTCGGTACGAAATATGGAGGAGCTATACTAATTATGGGGGAGCTATACTTTTGTCACCTCATGTGTCTAGGTATGAATATTGAATATACAATTATTATTTTGTTAATTATCAATATGGGGGAGATTGTTGACACAAAGTCACAGTCAACCAAATATTGATAACATTGACTAAATAATACTTGTAATAATTCAATACGACACATGACGACTACAACCAGCTCAAGCCAGACGACAGCTCAGTTTTGCATATGCAGTCTTTTTTTTGAAGTCTGTATTTTTATATTTATTGAGTCTAGAATGATTATAAGCTGAGTTGTGCTGAGTTCTTGAGACTAAACCCATAACCTATCCAAAATCCATAAATCTCCACATCCAAAATAAGCCCATTGGACCCTTAGAACCATTCTGTGCTCTGGAGACAGAGTTCGGGCCGAACTCTGCCTCCACACAGAGTTCGGGCCGAATTCTGTCCCGTAAAAATCAGCACCCTAATTTTTAGGGTTGGCTTGTTGCTACTTGTCCAACGGCCAAATTTTTGAAAATTTCTACCAGAATTCTGGCCGAATTCTGCCTGATAAAATCCTATAAATAGGCCAAGAATTCTCTCATTTTCATTCATCCAATCTTCTCTTCTCTTCTCTCTTAAGCTCAATATAAGCCATACCCTTCTTCATCTACTAGCCACAAGCTTCCTAAGTCTCGAGTGCTCAGCATCTCTCAGTTAGGAGTCTTGTACAAGAGTTCAAGAAGTCACTTGGAAAATTCCAAGCATCGCCACTGCGATCCTTTGTAAGAAGTTGACGTGCTCTTCTGAAGAAAAGGCATGGGGTGTAACTACTATTTCACAAATAGTGGATTTAATCCTGAGCTAGAGTTCTCAGGCCTGGACTAGTCCTCCACGAGGGAAACCAGGTTAAAATCGGCTGTGTTTGCGTATGCTTTCTTGCTCCTTATTTATTTTTACACTTACTCTGATTATTCTTAGATTGTGAAAGAGTTTATATTTTTAATTGGCTATTATCCCGATAAACTCTATTCACCCCCCCCCCCCCCCTCTAGAGTTGCCATCTGTTCTTCAGTCAGTTCTTACCTGCCCCTGCCTTCCTCTCTAAGGCACGGAGACTTCAGGCAGCAGTTGGCTCACCTGTTATGTCCGAGCATTCTGATGATGAGCCAGATGCCCCTCCTCTGGGACAGGATCCTCCTCCTCCTCCTGCCACTCTCGAGTCCCTCCAGACTATGCTCCGTGATCGTTTTACCTTGGAGGATGATCGCTGGACTCAGCTTGATTACCGGAGTACCTTGCAGATGAGTGCCATTAGCAACTCACTGCATGATATTCTCCATGTCTCGCCATCCTTCCATGCCTATCCCTTTGGAGCGGGACCCTAGTCGTGAAGGGTATCGTATCGATGTTGGGTTATTCGCGATCCAGATGCGGCCTTCGTGGACCCTCGTTGTTCCTTCACGGATCCATCCGACGACGCTGGGCCTTCACGAGCTCCATGATGGATATGGACTGCTATTTGCTGCTGCTACTGAGGATCATAGCTTATGTTTTTATGCACTTTGGATTTTAGTTGCTTTTATGTACTTTGGTTGTATTAGACTTATTATTATGACTTTTAAGACATTCAGTAGTTTTCTTAGTATCTATGCAGTTTCATCTATTATCTTTTAGTGTGCTTGCCAGTTCTTATTTGTTTATGGTTTATTGCTAAATGCCAAAAGGGGGAGAAAATTTGGTATATTCTATATTCTTTTTGTATATGTATCTGTGCTTTGGGGAGAATATTTTTATCAGGCCAACAGGATTCAAAGCAATGTTTATGGGGGAGCTATTGCTAGCTCAGCACTGATTACGGGGGAGCTATGCCATATAATGTGTCCAGGTATGAATATTGAATATACAACTATCATTTTGTCAATTATCAATATGGGGGAGATTGTTGACACAAAATCACAGTCAACCAAATATTGATAGAATTGACTACATGATACTTGTGATAATTCAATATGACACATGAAGACTACTTCCAGTTCAAGTCAGACGACAGCTCGAATTTGCAATGCAAGTTATTTTGAGTCTGTACTTTTACAATTTTATTGAGTCTAGATCTATGTAAACTGAGCTGTACTGAGCATCTGAGACTTAGCCTATAACCATACCCAAATCCAATAGCTCCACACATATCCAAAATAAGCCAATTGGACCCATGACCCATTCTGTGCTCTGGAGACAGTTCGGGCCGAACTCTGCCTCCACACAGAGTTCGGGCCGAACTCTGCCTCCTAAAAATCAGCACCCTAATTTTTAGGGTTGGCTGGTTGCAAGTTGTCCAACGGCCAAATTTTTTGAAAATTCCAACCAGAATTCTGGCCGAATTCTGCCTACCTGATATCCTATAAATAGGCCATAAATTCTCTCATTTTTATTCATCCAATCTTCTCTTCTATTCTCCCTAAAGCTCCATGCAAGCCATACCCTTCTTTATCTAATAGCCACAAGTTCCCTAAGCCTCAAGTGCTTAGTACTTTTCAGTCAGGAGTTTGTGCAAGAGTTCAAGAAGTCGCTTGGAAAATTCCAAGCATCGCCACTGCGATCTTTGTAAGAAGTTGAATTGCTCTTCTGAAGAAAAGGCACGGGGTGTAACTACTATTTCACAAATAGTGGATTTAATCCTGAGCTAGAGTTCTCAGGCCTGGACTAGTCCTCCACGAGAGAAACCAGGTTAAAAATCGGCTGTGTTTGCGTATGCTTTATTGCTCCTTATTTATTTTCGTATTTACTCTGATTACTTTCAGCTTGTGAAAGAGTTTAATTTTTTAATTGGTTATTATCGTTATAAACTCTATTCACCCCCCTCTAGAGTTGCCATTTGTTCTTCAATATACTTTATATGACGAGCCTAGTTCTCGATGGACTACGCGACTTGACAACCGCAGATAGAGCGGGACAGTGCTAGAAACGGCTTCGATAGCCTAGCAAAACTCTTATCTATCTTATTCGGGCAACGACTTGACGAACAAAGGCTACGCCAAGCTTCGCATCGAGAGGACGGGCCGTGCACTGGTTCGACTCGAACAACCAAGTTCTCGGTGCCTAGACTTAAGCCAACAAGCCGTACAAGACGACTTAACCCACGGGACGGGCGAAGGCTATGCCAAGCCTTGGACGACGGGACCGTGCATGCTTTATCAAGCATTCACATGGGCGACGCCTATGACTTAGGCCAATTTCAAGTGTCGGGGCAAAACGACGGGACCGTGAATGCTTTATCAAGCATCCAAGCGAGCGACGCCTATGACTTAGGCTAATTCGAGTGTCGGGGCAATGTAGCAACTTAGGCCAACTTTCTTCTTCCAAGCCACGGGACGAAGGACCGAGTGTCATTTTGAAAGCACGCTGAGCCGACTTCTAAGCAGACTGTGGGACCATTTTCCATGTTCTAAGACATTCCGATCCATCGGGATTATTCCCTTAGCTATGTGGATGCGTATCTTTTATTATCAAGCCTAACTTGTACAAGTTGAAAACATGCGAGTTTTTAAGTGAAGGCTAAGATGAGACAAGTTTACCGAAACTATCCCACCTGAGCGAGGAGTCGCCTCGACCGAGCGAGCCTTCGAGCAGCCGTTGCAAGGCTAAGTTCGAACGCCATTGGCATTTCGATTCCTCCGATTGACTTTGCGGGACGGGGCACTACAACATACACCACTCAGAACAAGTCTCGTCCTCGAGACTTTCTTGAAGGCAAGCCATCCTACCATTTCTATGGCCAAGACTTAATCGTGCCCAGACACGGGACTTATAACAGTCGAGCGAGGTACGCCATAATTTATCGTACACACTTCGCCTGCACGTTTCCTTGATTCCGAGCCACGCTTATACTTAGTATCAATCCTTTCCTTTATCATGATTTCAAAATCCAAGACACTTTCCCTTTCCTCAAGTCTCATTTGAATTCAATGTATCACTTGGTTGGATCGTGCACGCATTCCAGGCGTCCCTAAAATACATGCATTCAGCCAAGCCGCATGATAGAGAATTTGTCATTCTCACTCGAGTCGCATCGTGCACATAATCAGGTGTCCCTGAAATATATGCATGTCAGCCAAATCTCGTAAGGGGTATTTCATACTCTAGAATTATTCTATCCATCCAAACCAATCCTCAAGGTCAATCTTTCGATTGCTAATTCTTGAAACAGGGGCGTCTCGCCTAACCGCTAGGCCATTTCTCAAGGCTAAGTCAATGGCAGGATTGGAATCATAGTTCTCCAACAATAATGCCAACACTGACCCCAATCCTAGGGTAAAACCAAGTCAGAAACACGGGGTTTTCTACCCAAGCTCGCGTCACTCAGATTTCTAAACATCGAGCACGATCACCTAATTCGCATCAAGAAACGCATTGTGCATATTCGAATCCATTCAATTCACCAATTCTAACCAATTCATGTATTTCATCACGAGGTCGTCTAGCTCGACAATACGTTGCGCCTCAATCTCACGCGTGTCTGATTATCCACGGTGATTCATGAATCACCATGCAACACTCACGAAATAATCATTCTCATCGGGGCGTAACTCTTGTTTGAGTCTAGAATAATTTATTTTCGATCATCAAGTAAACTGAGACATTCTCGAGTCCACCTTCGTGTTAAACCACAAGTCGAAGCAATCATATTGTCACGCCGTGCAAGTTCGATCACCCCCGCTGTATGAATTACCATACTAGCGCTCACACAAAGTGATCGCCCTAATCGGCATGACGCATGTACGAGGCTAGAGTTGTGCTCGTATAAGACAAGAACGTTAACGTTGTGGTTATCAACGAAGCAAATCCAAACATTTTATTTTCATCCAATCCAAGTTTGATAGTCTGGTCGTCATTCGTTCAACTAGAAAATCCTTGAGCCAAGTTGATCTTTTCCTCGACATATTTCAACATCCCGAGTATAGCATCCATCGAATAATGACATTTCACACGATCAACGTTTCTTGAATCAGAGTACCCCCGAGTTATCGTACATCGATCTTTGATACGCCTCAATACCATCGATGATGTACGTAACCTGACGTTCTTCCTTTGCAACAAACTCGAGCCATGCAACCGATGCTATTGTCCGAATTGGATATACCACGATTCCATTCGATCAAATCCGAAATCATAAGTGCGATCCTCTAAGCTTTCCTCGATCAAGACATCCATTTTTATTCATCGTTTAGAATTATTTTCTAACTCGCGTTGCTCATTCACAAATTGTCCGAGCGACATCTCGTTCGGGACATACGAAGTCACGACCAACTAAGCGTGACGCGTTCTAAGTCTTTGCGCGATCGTTTCGCTTCTTCGACATACTCGTTGTTACTCTTAATCTTCTATTTTGCTCGAATGATTTCCAAGACAAACCATACACCACTCAGGATTCGAGCCATCCTAATTAACCAACAATCACATTCGCATTATTCGCTAAAACATCTTTCAGATTTGTTCGACGAATCTCTAGCGTAATCGCTCACGTCGTCTCGATATACTAAGTCGTTCGCACTTATCCTCAAAATCTAATCCAATCTTTCGTGTACGCCTAAGCTTTAGTCCGATAGCTTTTCTATCGATAGACACTCTAAGTATATTTTCGTTTCCGATCGAGTGATACTTAATATTGCTCGCGACTCGTTTGCACCAAAAGGTCGAGGTGCACGACACGCGACACAACTTAGCCAAAAGGACGTATGCATAGCCATCCCGTACGGACTATATTCGAGTTTGTATGCTCATTTGCTAATGCCGACATAGGACTAGTTGGGCACGAACGCGACTTGCTAACATTAGCATGTGTTTTCTTATCAAGTCAAGTTTGACACCGTTCGGCACAAAGGCCTACTGATGTGTTCGATTGAACGTTTGTACGAGCTTTCGAAAATATTTAGACTTTATTGTATGGACATGTCGAGGGACATTTGAAAGAGAGCGCACACTTCTTTTATCATGAACGAGCTTTCAAAACTGAAAAATTCGACTTGAAGTCCAAGGACGTAAAGTCGTGCTCTGATACCATTATGTCACGCCCCGCTCCCGTAGGAGCGATTGTCCTCGCTAAGGCGTGATGTCGCACGAGCCTAGATTGTGCTCGTACAAGGCAGTTTCATAACGGCCGATTACAGCGTCGGCGACGGGGTCGTCGCATAGAAGTCCCAAGCAGAAACATTGAACATGCAGCAAAAATTTAGAATCAAAACTCAAGTTATTCAAAAGAACTCTTTATTGATATTGAACAATCAGATTTCAATAGGCACAAGGCCATGATTACAAGTCTCTTGTGCTCATTTTTCTCTCATTATACAAGTCACTATGCTCTCTCTCATCTCTCGATACAATGCTTGAGCCAGCGGAAGCTTCGGAAGGCAATGTCCATACATCATGTCCAGTATAAGTCTTTAGTTCACGCAGCCGCATGCTTCGACTCGCCAAGGAACTTCGTGCCTCGACGCATCCAAGCGAGCTCCGTGCCACGAGCTTCTACATGTGCCTGCACATGAAAACTGTATGGGTGTCAGTACTCAACTGTACTGGTGGAGTGAGCTCCTCGCCCACCCATACAAAATCGACACGTTCATTTACTTGGTGCAATACAAGTCCCTTCATGATTATCTTTCTAGTCTTGCCTTAGGATCAGTTTTAAGACTACGACGCTTGACCAAACCGATATGCAACGACATGGTCGTGCTATAATGCCAACGCGTGTTTTGATCGAGGCAGTGCCTCATCGCTTACGCACTTGACCGAACTTCAACTCGGGACGGTAGGGTCGTGCCATACTCTATTTGTGACTTCAACATATTTGAGACCATGCTTCGCCGAGGAGCAACTTATGCAAACTCGGCCGTGCCAAGACTTTCACTTAAACTCAAGTGCCTCTAGACCAATTCTTGTGCCAGCGACGTCAAGGGGGACGACTCGTGCAGGTCGTGCCAGTAGACTTGATCGTGCCATGATGTTGAGGCCGTGCCTCCCAAGTACTAACCCGACTTATTCAACTTACCTTACGGCCCTTTTCTGACTTAACATATAAACCAACTTAGACAAGACTTACGAACATAGTGACGATTCCATGAACATCCTGACGCCAAGTATCGTGCCAAGCACGGTGTCTATGCTGCAGCCCAATCTTAGGCCCAGATATTGTGTTACCGACTAGACCTGCATTCAAGTTCTAAACCCATTGCAAATGCTTACACGCGGTGTGCCGCTATTCTGTCGACCCATCTACATGAGTGGTCACTAGCAATGTCAAGCTATCTTGGATCTCGGCTCGGGGATATCGGACCGTCCCTACACGGGTAGCTAGCCCAGAGGTACCGAATCTCCCATGCGGTTATCCTGCATCCTACTTGAGCCTCACTCACTTTTCCTGGGCCGACATGATCCCGGTGCCCCGGCGATCACTCGAGAAGACTTCACATTGTCGACAATTTGTCCAATGACCATGCATACTCGACACGATCTACCAAGTTCTTCCTTAACATGGCCATGCTTTTCCAACTTCCTATCGAGACTCCCAAGTAGCGGGACCGATCTCGTGTGCTTGTTTATCCAGACTTATCGAGACTTAACGAGACTCCCAAGTAGTGGGACCGATCTCGTGTGCTTGCTTATCCAGACTTATCGAGACTTAACGAAACTCCCAAGTAGCGGGACCGATCTCGTGTGCGAGACTTATCGAGACTCCCAAGTAGCGGGACCGATCTCGTATGTTTCTTTGTCGAAACATAACGAGACTCCCAAGTAGCGGGACCGATCTCGGCCACAACCAGTCGCGTGGACTTCCTTTGTTCGCGGCATACTTTTCACTAAAATGATTATGGCTCATGGCTTAGACAGACCTTGTTCTATAGGCGACGCTATCGCTCAATTCATATACTTTATATGATGAGCCTAGTTCTCGAGGGACTACGTGACTTGACAACCGCAGATAGAGCGGGACAGTGCTAGAAACGGCTTCGATAGCCTAGCAAAACTCTTATCTATCTTATTCGGGCAACGACTTAACGAGCAAAGGCTACGCCAAGCTTCGCATCGAGAGGACGGGCCGTGCACGCCTTCGACTCGAACAACCAAGTTCTTGATGTCTAGACTTAAGCCAATAAGCCGTACAAGATGACTTAACCCACGAGACGTGCGAAGGCTATGCCAAGCCTTGGACGATGGGACCGTGCAAGCTTTATCAATCATTCACGCATGCGACGCCTATGACTTAGGCTAATTTCAAGTGTCGGGGCAAAACAACGGGACCGTGCTTGCTTTATCAAGCATTCAAGCGAGCGACGCCTATGACTTAGGCTAATTCGAGTGTCGGGGCAACGTAGCAACTTAGGCCAACTTTCTTCTTCCAAGCTACGGGACGAAGGACCGAGTGTCATTTTGAAAGCACGCTGAGCTGACTTCTAAGCAAACTTGGAACCATTTTCCATGTTCTAAGATATTTTGACCCGTCGGGATTGTTTCTTTAGCTATGTGGATGCGTCTTTTTTATTATCAAGCCTAACTTGTGCAAGTTGAAAACATGCGAGTTATTAGGTGAAGGCTAAGATGAGGCAAGTTCACCGAAACTACCCCACCTGAGCGAGGAGTCGCCTCGACCGAGCGAGCCTTCGAGCAGCAGTTGCAAGGCTAAGTCCGAACGCCGTCGGCGTTTCGATTCCTCCGATTGACTTTGCGGGACGGGGCACAACATTCAGGGGTTCGATCGGAGGAGGAAAAGAGGGACGGGGCCGGAGTGGGGGAGGGCGCCGGAGGGGATCACCGGAGGGGGGTCGCCGGAGGGGGCCGCAGTCGGGGGGGGTGATCGCTGGTCGGTGGAGAGGGAAGGAGAGAGAAGGATTTTGAGAGTGAGAGAAAGATTGGGAAATTTTCAAAATTTAAGTAACTTTCAAATTTTCACAGCAAATTAGCGACGACAATTTTTTGTCGCTACGCCGTCGCTACATGAAAATGTCGACATTTGCAGTAGCTTAGCGATGTATATATCTGTCGCTAATCAGTCAGTTGACATATTCTGTCGCTAAGTGGTCGTTGATCCGTCGCTAAACTTATAAAAAATTTAAGTAGAAAAATATGTCGCCCATAAGTCACTTGTCGGTCACTAATTGGCGACTGGTTACGCCGTCGCTAATTTTCAGTCGCTATTTGCTTGTATTTTGGTAGTGCCACTTAATTGCTCAAACGTAAAATCATCATATGTATCAAACAGGGGGTTAGTTATTACCTGATCGAATGCCATTAAGCATATATTTGCAATGTCATCTGATTGTTCATCTTCTGAGTCGCTGGCTTCACTTTCATGCCCTATGCTTGTGTTGGCGTACCTTCTAGATGTTGATTTCTTTAGGTAACCTTTGTCATACTTGTTGCTTTTCCTGGATGATGATGATGTTGGACAGTCCTTCTTCATATGTCCTTTCTTCTTGCAACCGTAGCAGATAGGATCTTCTTTGTTGTTGCTGTTGTGTTCCTTTGTTCTTCTATTGAATCTCATGAACTTCTTGAACTTTCTTACTAGGAGATCTTGATCTTCAGAGTCAGAGTCACTGTCGTCAGAATTATCTTCAACAGTTCTTCTGTGTTAAGCTTTGAAAGCGATCGACTTCTCCTTCGGTACAACATCTTCAAGTCTTGAAGTTCCAGCTCGTGAGTGACTAGCTTACCCATGAGTGTTTCAAGAGACATAGTTGTGAGGTCGTTCCCTTCAATGATTGTCGTAGCCTTCGGAATTCAATTTTTCGTGAGAGCTTGTAGAAGTTTGTAAATCATCTTATGGTTATTGTATTCCTTGCTTAATGAAGACAAAGGGTTTACAATATACAGGAATCTTGTAAACATCTGAGTGACAGATTCGTTTAGCTTCATCTTGAACGCCTCATACTCCTGAGTAAGTCTGCTAATTTTTGACTTCTTGACTTGCGTCGTGCCTTCATGAGTCACTTCAAGAAGTTTTCACACTTCACTTGATGTTGTGTATGTAGACACCCTGTTAATTTCAGTCATGTCTAAAGCACAAAACAAAGCATTAATAGCACGTACGTCAAGACTGGCATATTTCTTTTCAGCTTCAGTATACTTGCCATAGGGTTTCTCAACCAACTCTCCTTCAACAAGAATACGTGCTGGCTTCTTTTAGCCATCAATAACAATAGACCATAAGTCAAAATCTAGAGATTTCAAGAAGAAACTCATCCGTGTTTTTCGGTATGTGTAATTTCTACCATCAAACAGTGGAGGTCTGTTTGTGGCTTGGCCTTCACTTGTGAATTTCACAGTTGTCATGTGTTATACTGTGATCTAAGTAACAACTGAAAAAAATATAAAAGCAGTATTACCTCGCTTTACCTGTATAACCCGCTCTTATACCAATTGTAGGAACGAATTGTAAAGCGTAATACTCTAGAGGGAGTGAATAGAGTAGGCAACGAAATTTAGCTAATTAAAAATGTTAGCAATAAGATCACATATAATATATCACAAGTAAATGAAAGGCAAAGATCAGAAAGCAAACACAAATATGGCGATGTATACTGGTTTTTATCTTATGAGGACTATTTCAGTCGGAAGAACTCTAGCTTCCAGTTGAATCTACTATTGGAAAATACCGCAAGTTTTCATACGAAGTCCTTGCAACTTCTACAACGCGAGCTTTGATACGAAGTACTCGACCAACTTCAATTGTGGAGTGTCTTTCTTCAATCAAGCCTCTGATTACAATCTCTCTGAAACTTCTAGACCGTGCCGCACTAGAAAATTGACTAGAGGATTGTAACTAGATTGGAATTTGAAAATGAAAGCTTTTAGAACACTTTGGAAGACGTTTAAGCTTAGAGAGAAGAGAGAAGAGAGGTGTGTTGAAATGAGTGAAATTCTTCTCTATTTATAGGTTTTCCAAAGTCAGAACTCGGACAGAATTTAGACAGAATTCTTTGACAGAATCTCAGCAAATAGCCATTGCATCCGTGACTGCAGGATGACCAAATTCAAAAATCCAACGACACCAAAAGAACTCGGGGAAAGTTCGGTCCAAACTCGGGCCGAACTCTGTTGGTGTCTGAGTTTGACTTTTGTGGAATATGTAAATCGAATTTTGAGATTTTGGCTTTTTAAAAAGTTTAAACAGTTAGGAGATTTTTAAGAAATGAGCTATTTTCAAAATAAAGGATATTTTGAAAACATCTTGGGGTAGCCTATTTGCCATTACGACTTGGTGTACATAGTATTCCTAGACTCAATAAATATGAAAATTATATTAAATATTGAAAAATAGACTCATATGACAAAACAGCTTCAGTCTGGAACAGAGTGGTAGAAGTTCTCAGTAAATGTCCAAGTAGCCCTTATATCAAGACAGAGTTTGATCAATTATTAAAATCAGGTTCGACCATGACCAATGGACCAACACTTCAGTCACCACCTCTACTTCAGTCTTGAACATAGTTATAGAAGCATGAAAAAAGTGCAGACATATCAAAAGACAGGTGGTGTTCTCACTACACATGGCTTCAAAAAAGTGCAGGTACCCTAAAAGCACAGACAGACAACTAAAGTCACACAGATGAACAAAAGTGGTGCATAAATAGTTCTTTATTAAAATCATGTCTACAAAAGATCTATTACAGATTCTTCATGATTACATATAAAGGACTAAAGCATCTAAGAAAAGTCTACAAGAGGGTTAATCTTCAGCACGCGCGCAGCCCCGCAGACGCGGAACACTTCCTCGTCAGAGAAAGCCACTTCCTGAAGCAGCTATTGGCCCAAACAAGAATTCAGTCCAAAGCACAGAGTGTGCCACGGCTGTTGAGCAGGACATAGCACAACCTGTGGCTCTTCGGATTGGCAATCAATCCAAACCCGAAAGTTTGGATCTTGAAGACCTCCAAAATGTTGTTCAGGTTCGAACTGCTTACGCTAAATGCTCAAGTGGATCTCAAAACTCAGCAACAGTTCTTCTATAAGGACACAGCTTCTTTGAACGAAGGAATCCACAACCAACAGTCGACTTATGCAAGGCCAACGACCGTTCGAAGCTAAGTCAGATCGAGCATGATGGTGGGAATGTTAAGAGACAGAAGACACAACCCTTCAGAAAAGCTTCTCTTTATATAGGATGAGTGTGGTCTAACCCACATGCCACGTGGCCGTCGGTCAGAGACTCCCAATTTAATGGGATGAACCTAAGATAGTATAATGAATCTTATTTAACAGGTTCATTCGACTGAATCATAAGCCATAGACTTCTTAACCCCAAAGGATGGCAGTAATTAAAGAAGAGGATGACCGACTCGTCCATCAAAAGAGCAATCACTAATTGCTCTTATAACTTCGACAGAAACTAGCTCATTCGACTTAGAAGTGTAGCCAGTTCATTCTTTCCACTGCGCCCACACTTCAACTCAGAAGCGCAGCGCCCTCCATCCTATCCAAAAGCACAGCCCATTCAAAGGCTCCTTCATCTGACACTTTGTTGTCCAAAGCACAAGTCTACTCGTCGCCTCAAGCACAGTGACTCCGTTGCCTAAAGCACAGGTCTACTCGTCTCCCTCAAGCATAGTGACTCTGTTGCCCAAAGCACAAGTCCACTCGTCGCTCTAAAAGTGCGGTGGCTCCGTTGCCTGAAGCACTTGTCCACTTGTCGCTCTAAAAGCACAGTGACTTCATTACCTGAAGCATAAGTCCACTCACCGCCCTAAAAGCATAGTGACTCCGTTGCCTAAAGCACTTGTCCACTCATCACTCTAAAAGTGCAGTGACTTCGTCGCCTGAAGCACAGTCTACTTATCGCCCAGAAGCGCAGTGACCTCAAAGCCTCGCCAAAAGCACAGCTTGCATAGAAGTGCAGTCTTATGGGGTAACGTGGTTCCACGTGGTCTGACAAGTGTTTATGTCTTTTTTAGATCGGTTTGTTTAGAAACCACCATATTAAGATAGGACAAAGTTTGATTCTGTTGATAAGAGCAATACCTATCGGTTTATTTATACCACAGATAAGGATGAAATTTGTTCTTATAGACGAGGGCCATATCCAATCGGTTTGGTTAAACCAATAGCCCCCTAAGATAAGACAAAATCCAGCTTCAGGGATAGGAACAGAATCTGCTCAGGATCATCCGATCAATAGTAAACACATGCCACATGTCGTTTGTTCGGTCATGTTGATAATTCCTCCAAGATCTTGATAAAGGAGAATTCCAGCATCCGCCACATGTCAACTCAGTAGCAGCCTTCACCGTGCATCTTCAAGATTCTCTCATATCTCTACGTACAACATTCCCATACAATCTATATGCACATCGTATATGTGCTTCCCTATAAATAGAAGGAGTTTTCCTTCGATAAAGAGGATTTGAAATCTTTAAAACTTCAGGATCCTCTTGATTGGCAACCCCAGAGTTCCAATGACAAGCACCAGAAAGCCAGAGCAAGTTCAACTTGTCGCCAGATTGTTAATGGAGTAAAGGAGCCGCTGCAGTGCTCGATCTCCACCATCATACTTCTCCAGAAAACTTTGTACTTATATCTCCTGTTTAGGAATCGATTGTACTCTTTTTTGCGTTTAATATACAAAAAGTTTATATAACCTTTGTCATGGCAAACTAGATGTCGACTCTGCTGGGGACTTCTGTAGCTCCCCTTCCCGAAAATTTTGAATTATTTATTTATTTATTTATTTGATTTAAATGGTGTTTTTAAATTTTTATAAATAATTATTTTAGTTAATTATTACGGTAGATGTCTTTAGCCATGGTAGAGTTTTGGAGTACCAGACGACTAGGAATCATGGCACGGATAGTGCAATGGCGTGCTCTGACTAGTATATTTGCCCTGGTAGGGAAGGTCGAGCCATAGAGGTGTCCTAACTAGGAAAACCAGGCCAAGTAGTGACTCGACTCATTTAAATCATGTAATTAGATATTATTTAATATTATTGACTTGTAGGAAAGTCGAGTTGTACTCAACCAGTCTGGACTGGACCCAAACCAAGTCCAAGCCCTTGTAATAAGGCAGTGCATCCAAAGACGTTCATGTTGAAGTATTTTGAGATGTATACCTCGTACCTCACTTTAAATGGTATAAACAAATGGCTCCTAAAAGAATGTATTTATGAATAATATTAATATTATTAATAGGGGTGTTGTATCTTAGAGTAACTACAAGACCCTTCTGTTGATATTTTGTATGGGAGCATAACAGTCTCACCCATGAATTTACTATGTCTACTATTGGTTATTTTAGGATTAACATGATTTTTACTAGTATTACTAATATTATTGTTGTTGTTATCAAATAAAACAAATTATTATTAGTTAATATATATATATATATATATATATATATATATATATATATATTATTTTAGAAATATTAAGCAGTGATTTATTATTATTAGTTTTATTAGAATTTGGTGGAGTATAAATATAGGAACATATGTAGGTATATAGGTAAGTATATATATAAATAAGAATAAAAAAAAATATATATATATAAATAAGAATAAATAGTATATACTGATATACTACTATCCCATACCAGCCCAGCCAAGAGCTCAGGCCCAGCCCAACTTCCCAGAGCATAGCAGCAACCAGCCTAGCCTAATCCCTATACCGAGCCCATAACACACCCATGATTGCATTCAGCCCAACTGAATGAATGCAGAGATCGAGCCTTTCCCACGCTCGGGTCGTTATGTAACGCCCCAGAACCAGAATACTAGAGAGCGGGGGCGTACATAGCCAGCTATGTATATTGAAGTGCAACCCACCTCGCTATACGGTCACGGCTGTCTAGATACATGAGAGTTTAACTACAAGCTAACAGTCTCCTATGGTCATGAACCAGCCTATTGTCTCAATCTCAAGCAAGCAATAATAGTTACAAGATGTCAGAGCACCAAATATATAATAGCAAGGCATCCCATATATTATATATTAGATGATCATAAAGCTAGTCATAAAAAATGTCAAGACTAGCAAGAGTTCAGTCATACATGATCAACCCTAGGATCTGTCAATCATGTTACAGCCTGTAGGCGGACAGTAAATAAAGGTGCAATACGAGCTAACACATGCTCGCCGGCTAAATGCCTCAAAAGAATAATTTTTACAATAAAGTAGAAGGACAAAAAGAAATCCACTCATTGCCAGGGTTACGTCTGGTGGTCACCATCTGGCTGGAAGACAGGTGGATCCTCTGGTGCTGTTTCGATATCTGGTCACACAAAACCAGCTGGGTCAGACCCCAGAAACAGCAAGTGCCACAAAAAAGGCTTCACTTAGGAACTAAAACCAACATTTACAATAGAATATTAAAGATAATAAATAAAGAACTGATAGTAATAGAGATAACAACAGTAAACTGAGTACGAGAAAACCATTCAAGTAGCCAGGTCATAACCCTTAAACCAAACAAGGACCGGGGTTGCAGCCCTTCACCTGAATAAAAACCCGTCTCAAATACTATTGGTACAATGAAGACAATAAACGAAGAGAGGACACAGCACTGCTCCGGGAGCCAGGTTACAACCCTTAAACCAAACAAGGACCGGGGTTATAACCCTTCGCCTGAACAGAACTAGTCTCCCGATCTTTATCGCTAAGGCCAGTATAAATAATTATGGTATTAAGGTAAGGTAAAACATGACGAACATAGCATGGGATTGCAATAAGATAATAAACGAAGAGAGGACACAAAACTGCTCCGAGAGCCAGTTACAACCCTTAAACCAAACAAGGACCGGGGTTGTAACCCTTCGCCTGAACAGAACTGTACTCCCGATCGTTATTGTTAAGACAAGCATCAATAAGCATGTCATGTCATAATCTTGTATAGGATCAGGATAAGACTAAGCTGGAATAAACTCCATCCAATCAATCACGGCCAATCAAGAGTACGGCTTGATACTTTTAACTAACTAGGGTTATCACAGGCCTAGTTATTAGCAAGATGTATTGAGATTATCCCAACAGTCACAAGCCCTGCAGACCATCCGGTTATCCAGGTCGAATAACCGTTTATGAAGAATGCAACACGTGACTGTGTACTGGAAATGTGCCCTACTCGTCGGTAGGCTACAAGTCCACTTAATGCGCCCAGATAACGGGATTGCCTGTAGCTGGAAATCTCTCCATGTCTACTGAATTATTCTAGTTTATTAGCCTTAGTCAATTACTGTAGGTATCCCTGACCGTGGTACTCAGGGATCCCTATCCTAAACATGATGCAAGACAGTACTGGTTTATTTGTACAAATGCAATCGCCCACGGTGTCCAGATCTTTCATACTTGTTATGTCAGGCTAGCTGTCATAACAGTATGTCGAGATATATCATATCAGTTTACTTGTCAAGAGTGCGCCACAGCGGACCACTATCGTGTTCTATTCTTACATTATCATGAATGAGAGAAACTTGTATAAAATAACTAGTGACATATTTGTAACAGTATACTGAAAAGCAATGCTTTAGTATAAGTCGGAGATATTTGTAACAGTATATTGAAAAGCAATGCTTTGAGTATAAGTGGGAGATTGTTAGGGTTATATACTAAAAGCATCACTTTTTTAGTAACCTTATTTCCTTAAATTTTGAATGAGAATCATATGGACAAATGTTTGTATATTGTATTTGTTGCAAGTGTTAATACAAATGTCTGATATTCTATATTGTAGATAATATGGTGTGTGGTGTCACACGGAAGATCATATTATCAGTTCCCTATGGAGTATATAAATAGTTCACAACCTAGATGGACTTGGACAATCTATTGGAAAGGTTGTAGTGTAATCTGGTATTAGTCTATCTTGACTATAGGTTTACACTGTAGACTTTGTGTGTATTGAACAGGACCACTTGAGGTTGTTCTCTTTATACTGACTACATAAGGGAACAAACACCTCTGTTATTAAGGATGCTTGTGCTCTTAACCCGGATATAATAACGGACATGTATATGCAGTGTGCATTATTTTAACTCATAAAAGAGTGAGAATCATTATGGATCAACAACCTCTATGAATTGGATAATAATATTGTATGTATGATGGGCTGTTGATTATAAATGGAATCCATGTCCCGATACATCGGGTTGATGATGTCCCCTTAAGGAGCTCATAAGGATTGTCATGTAAACCCTGTAGGTGGATTATATCCGACATGATAAATAAAGTTGAGCGGTACTACTTAAGGATAAAAGATGTCGAATCAATATAGTTGTCAGTAACTTAATTTGATCAACGGACATACGATATCTTAACATGGGGAGCCAAACGAGCATATAATAAAAGAAGCCCACAAACATAATTTGGAATTAGGGAGGTAGTGCAATAATAGCTCATTAGTGGACCGAGCTATTGTTAATGGGCCTGGATTGTGTGTTCGGGCTGAACACGGGATATCCAGATCCGTTAGGAGGCCTAACCCTAATTTCTTTTCATGGTCCCTGCTGTAGCCTATATATATCCTCTATTCTCTGGCCGCCATATTACTGATCAGAAATCTAAAACTTTCTCTAAATTCGTGATTCACGTAAGGAGAGAAAGAAAGGGCTGCCAAAGAGAAGAAAAGGTTGGGAGATCGTCGCCCACACGACGTCCAACTCGAGGAAGGAATACGTGCAGAAGATCTTGGGGTCGTCCGCTCGAGATTGCCAGGAATTACTGGCCTCCTTTCCGCCGCAGGTATAATTCGTGAACCCTAGTTTCCGCCTATGAAGGGTTAGAACACGTATTAGATCTGTTTAACTTTCTATCGATCAATACGCACATCAAAAGAAGGGTCCTGGGAATCCCCAGTTCCATCAATATTCATAAAGTCAAGGAAAAAATCTACAATTTTCATGTTTTGAGATTTTCAAAATTCTAGCTACAAAACAACTTAAATAGGCAAAAATAGTCATTCTGTGCACTTTTTATGCCAAAAATTTAATTCTGCGTAAAATACGCAAAAGGGGAGGGTTCCAGCATAAAATTTCACATTCTGGGTACCATCCAGCGTAAAATACGCAAATTCAGAGTTCCCTGTGTAAAATTTCACATTCTGGGTGCCATCCAGCGTAAAATACGCAATTTAAGGATTCCCTGCATAAAATCTTACATTATGGATGTTATCCAGCGTAAAATATGCAATTTCAGGATTCTCTGCATAAAATCTTACATTCTGGATGCTATCTAGCGTAAAATACGCAATTTCAGGATTTCCTACGTAAAATCTTACATTCTGGATGCTATCCAGCGTAAAATACTCAATTTTGGGGTTCCCTGCGTAAAATCTTACATTCTGGATGCTATCCAGCGTAAAATACGCAATTTCAGGGTTCCCTGTGTAAAATCTTACATTCTGGATGCTACCCAGCTTAAAATACGCAATTTCAGGGTTCCTTGTGTAAAATCTTACATTCTGGATGCTATCCAGCATAAAATACGCAATTTCAGGGTTTCCTGCGTAAAATCTTACATTCTAGATGCTACCCAGCATAAAATACGCAATTTCAGGGTTCCCTGCGTAAAATTTCACTCAGCCGACATGAAAAATTCAGAAAACTTGTTTTGGCCATAAAAACTTCATTTTAACTCGAAATGAGGTGAATTAAAAACCAAATTCATACGAAATTTCGTGCTCTTGCTCATGGAACTATTAGTTTTCGAAAATAACAAGTTTTAGTAGATCAAAACTAAGAAAAATTCCATGAACTCATGAAACCCCAAAGTTATAATGTAGATCTAGAAGAATCTATCCATAAAAATTAAAAACTCCAAGTTCTAAAGAGGCTTATAATCATGTAAAAAAAAGAATGGAACAATAAAATTTGAGATCCACCATGAAGCAAGTTGCACTTGCCTAGGGCTCTTGGGTGTAGGTGGAGAGTAATGGTGAGGAAGAAGAAGAGTGAATGAGGAGAGAGAAAGAGTGTTGGGTTAATAAATAGGGATGGTGGTGGTAGGTAACGGTTCTCTTCTTAGTTCATGATGAACCAATAAGCAACCTAAGCCGAACCAAGCCAACCCAAACAAGCCGAACCAAGCCAAGAGACATGCAATACGAGTCAGATACGTACACGTATCCCAAAATACGTAATACGAACTATGGTTATCACACCACCTTCGTGAGCCGATCAATTATAACCCAAATAGCATCTCTACCGGCCGGGGACCTAGGTAATCCAGTCACGAAATCCATGGTTATATGCTCTCACTTCCATTCTAGAATTGGCAAGGGCTGAAGAAGTCCAGCTGGCCTCTGATGTTCAGCCTTAACTTGTTGATAAACTAAACATCGAGAGACAAACCGAGCTATCTCCCTCTTCATGCCATTCCACCAAAAGTGCTGACGGATATCTCGGTACATCTTCGTGCCACCGGGATGAATCGAATACTGAGAACTGTGAGCTTCGGTCATGACTTCATGTCTGATATCTCTACTGGGTACACAAAGATGCTTACCATGTCGAAGTGTACCGTCTTCATGAATGCATAATTCTGGTCTTCGACCTGCTACACATTCTGTCCTAAGCCGCTGAAGCTTAGAATCTGATGACTGAGCTATCTTGATTCTCTCAACTATACTAGACTGAACTTGCATGCTAGCCATCAATGCCACACTGGTAGGAAGGACAACTTCTATACCCATCTTCTAAAGATCTGCTAACAATTCTGGTCGTGCTGTCAGAAAATAGACTCCGGCTCTCCTGCTCAATGCATCTGCAACAATATTGGCTCTTCCAGGATGATATTGTAGGTTGACATCATAATCCACAAGCAGCTCTAGCCATCTTCTCTGACGCATGTTAATATCCTTCTGAGTGAACACATACTTCAGGCTCTTGTGGTCGATGAAAATCTCTACCCTATCTCCATACAAGTAGTGTCTCCAAAGCTTTAGCGCAAACACCACGGCTGCCAGCTCCAAGTCGTGGGTTGGGTAATTCCTCTCATGATCACGAAGTTATCGTGACGCATAAGCTATTACCTTCCCATGTTGCATCAAAATACATCCTAAACCTCGGCCTGAAGCATCACAATATACTGAGAATCCTCCGATCCCATCTGGAAGTGTAAGAATGGGTGCTGTCATCAAGCCTCGCTTCAACTTCTCAAAAGAATCCTGACATTCTGCTGTCCAAGTAAACTGTACATCCTTGTGGGTTAACTGCGTCAACGGTGCTGAAATCCGGACAAAGTCTGAAATAAATTGCCGATAGTAGCCGGCCAATCCAAGAAAACTGCAAACTTCTGCAACTGTGCAAGGCACTGGCCACGTCTCAATAGACACGATCTTCTGGGGATCCACTTCTACTCCTCCTCTGGTGATGATATGACCCAAGTATGAAATACGATCAAGCCAGAACACGCATTTACTGAACTTGGCATACAAATGGTGCTCTCGAAGAATCTGGAGGACAACTCTGAGATGCTGCTCATGCTTCGCTTCGTTCTTGCTATAGACCAGGATGTCGTCTATGAACACAATCACGAACTGATCCAAATAAGACATGAAGATGCGATTCATGAGGTCCATGAATACAGCCGACGCATTGGTTGCTCCAAATGGCATAACAAGAAACTTCCAATGCCCATATCTAGATCTGAATACCGTCTTCGGGATGTCCTGCTCTCTGACTCTGATCTGGTGGTACCCTGACCGCAAATCTATCTTCGAGAATACTGCTGCTCCTCTGAGTTGATCAAACAAGTCATCTATCCTTGGGAGAGGATATCTGTTCTTGATTGTCACTGAGTTCAAAGTACGATAATCTATACATAATCTGGACGTACCATCCTTATTTTTCACAAGAAGTATCGGGGCTCCCCAAGGCGATCCACTTGCACGAATGAATTCTTTGGTCCGGAGTTCTTCAATCATCTTGTACAATATCTCCAATTCTGACGGTGCCATCTTGTAGACTCTCTCTGACACAGGTGCTGTCCCGGGAATCAAGTCTATAGTGAACTTGATCTCTCACTCTGGCGGCATTCCTGGAAGCTCTTCTAAAAAAACATCTGGAAACTCCTCGACGATCCGGGGTAACTGCACTGCTGCTACTGCCATCCGTAATACGGGAGGAGAAGGTTCCACTTTGCCTCTGGAAAAGGAAAACTCCGGCTCGCCTGGTATGCTAAAAACAACCCTGCCAATATAGCAATCTATCCAGGCATACTGGTCCCTCAACCAATCCATCCCTAAGACCACATCATAATCGGCCATCGGGAATTCAATCAACCTAGCGGAAAACTCTCTACCGCTAACTACGACCCGACACGAAGAAAATACTCTATCTACTCCCATAAGATCGTTACCAGTAAGTATATTGAGCCTTACTGATAATGACTCGGGCTCCAGTCCTATCCGTATTATAAATCGTGCAGACATAAATAAATGCGAGGCACCAGAATCAAATAATACTGAAGCTGGAAAGGTGTTGACGAGAATAGTACCTGCCACTACCTCACCGGGTGCTATTCCTTCCTCTCTTATGGTCAAGGCCAGCACTTGACCATGCCCTCTGGGTGCGGGTCCCCTCTGCTGAAAATTCTTCTGCCTGCTCTGGATCAAGGATTGGGCTTGGATATACTGCTGCGGTCTCTGCTGCTGAAATGCCTGGGCCTGCATCGGCAATGGCCTCGGAAACGGGTACTGCAGCTGCTGCTGCTGCTGGACTGGTGCTGGTCCTCTAACTGATGGACTAGAGAAGGCCGATGAACTCCCCATGTTCGGGCAGTTCCCAACCCTGTGGTTCGGGGCACCACAAACCAAGCACAAATCCTGTGCTCTGCGACACTCTGATACCACATGCCCTGGCTTTCTGCAGTGTGAACATCCCACTGCGGAAGACTGCTTCTGCTTCTGCTGCTGAGGGTACGTCGGGGTGGAATGCTGAACCGACGTCACTGAGGCCGCCCGCCTCGGAGCTCCAATGGTCAAAGCCCTGGCTGCCGAGGCTGGGGCTGACGACTGGTTCATCTGGATATGGGATCGCTTACGACCTCATGTCCTATCCATGATCCTCTGGGAGGTATATTCATGCCTCCGGGCTGCCCTCAGTACTGCATCAAAGGTCTGATGCTCAAACTGCTCCACCACCAACAAAATCTCTAGGTGGAGCCCCTGTTGGAACCGCTGGGCTCTATCGAACTCAGTCGCCACCAAGGTATGAGCAAACCGACTAAGTCTGGAGAACTCGTCCGCATATCCATCGACCGTCCTGCCCATCTGCTTCTGTAACTCCTCTTCCCATGTTTTCAAATTTTATTCTGCTTTTATTTGAGTTTTGAAATAAATTCTTTGGAAACATGTACACGTTATTTTTTTTACTATTTTTGTATTTCTAAAAGAAAATCCATATGATTAGTTTAGGATAAAATATTTTCTCTTAAAATTTATTATTGGCGTTATTGAGTTATTAGCTTATTGACTTCGAAAAACAATTTTGAAAATTATAAATATTCTATAAGATTTGGATTAATAATATATTTTAATGGATGATACTGTTATATTTGAATTACAATGATAACTATTTGTTTGAATTAAAGATTAGGTTTATACTAATATAATTTAAATTATTTTTAAGGGAAATTAATCTTTCGATTTGGACTTATATAATTTAAATTGTTTTGATAGCTTTGAATATTATTTTAAACTATTAAATTTATCGCTTAGTTGACTTGGATTGGGAATTAAAATCACTCAAATTGTTTTGATAGTAGCAAATATTATTTTTGATTTTCATGATTAAATTTGATTTATTTAATTTTAAATTATTAGCCTACAGAGGATTTGCGACCTATATTTTCGTTGAATAAAATATTAAACTTATTTAAAAATCAGATAAGGATCTAATATATATATAAAATACGTATCTAGATCATCAAGTTCCCAGACCAACCTAAGAGAACTTAAAGCTGCTAAGGTTCCTTCTCTCTCCCTATCTCTAAATATATAAACAACACAACTCTTCCAAACCCCTCTTATCTATATACGCAGATATACATATATATTATCATCGGAAGCTAATATCCTTTCTATCGTTCAATCTCCCCTTCTATATATATATATATATATATATAAAGTTATAGGGAAGTAATACTTAGAAAAGCTATCACACAGAATTCCTCCGCCTACCTGTCGTCATCAATCGACCCCTACAGAACCACCCCGACCATTTCTACCATTATCCTCGTCCACACCCCCGGCAACACCAGACCCCTGCCATCCCCCATCGCCCCGGGCCGTAGCCATCATTGCCATTACCATTATAGCCACCTCGGCCACAATTGGAAGGGACACCCCATAACCATATCCGTGCCGATAGTATCCGTGTCCACACCATAACCATTGTGTCCAGCCTCGGGTCCGACCCCGGGCATCCATATCCGTGTCCTCATCCCATAATTCATAGCAGAACACATTCACGTGTTCGAATGTCAAAATGAATACAGAAGTAAATAACAGCCCACACCCAGCCACCTGATCCGTCGAAGCCGTGAGACCTCGCCCGACTCCCCGTGTCGATCTCTTCGACGCGCGCACGTCACTCCTCCGCCGCCTTCACCGGGTCTTCTCTTCCAGACCGATCGCCAGCGCCGAGTCGGAGGAGGCGAGCTCTCTATCTCTCGGCGACATAGAAGCCCCAGCGTTCGTACCGGAGCGGCTGACGAAGCCGTACGACCAGCACCGGAGTAGCCACCACCACCGGTCATCTTCTCCGCCCGGCACTTTCCTTCGTGTCGAGCCCTACTCGTTGCCCCCGACCGATCGTGGTTCCGCGCCATGGCCGTGAGACTCCGCCGTCGTCGCCGACGAGCCCTAGGCGAGCCGCCGACGAACGGATCCAGCACCGCCGCCCTCCGCTATCCCCCGCCTGACCCCTGAGGACGCCTTCAAGATCCTCGAGCCCTTCTCTCGCACGAGCTCCTCTCCGTCGTCTCCACCACCATGGTCACCGACCTCTCCTCCTCCATCCTCTCCTCCGTCCGGCCCATCGCCGACGTCGATCCCACCCGGCACAAGCTCTTCATCCGCGGCCTGGGCTGGGACACCACCTCCGTCTCTCGACCGCTCCCTATTCCTCACAGTGAGCTCTCTCAAACCTCTCTCACACTCTTATTTTCCTTATGGTTTCCTTCCCGAGGAAGGAAGACGAGTTAAATGGTTAATAAATATTTTGTGTACTGTTACAACAGAGAAGTCCCTCTTCTCTACAACAGAGAACACACAAGTATGTGTGTTAGTTTGTTTTCTTCTCTTTGGTTTTGTGAGCTTGGGTTTTATTTTGTTTTATGTTGTTTTAATTTTGTTAGTTTTGTTTTGGGCCATTGGCCAGGCCTTGATAGTTCTGGACTTATTTTATAGACAAAAAGAAAGAAAAACATTTGGACCTTTGGCCTCTAGATTACAGACATAATAGCTTTACTATCCATTGATTATTATTGGAATTATGGTTATTATGTATATATTAATTACTATTATAATTACTATTGGCTTTTAATAGTTATTCATATAAATATATTATTGTATTTATGGTAACTCAAATGTGTTTTTAACGCAAATATTATTATTTGTTTAGAATGTTTAAATGATATTTTGGGCCTATATATATATGTTAATTTGGGTTGGGTCTAGGCCATAAAGAATTATTTTTCGTTTTAGGCTTTGGGCTTCTTTTTGGGTCTTATATTTTGTATATTAAATAAATTATGAGTCCTCGTGCCTTTAAGTGTATATTTTCAAAGTGAAGCATATTTTGTTATAATAAAGGATTTGGATTTCTATCTATTTTCAAAATTAGAAACTAAGTATTTTAAATATAGAGATTTTATATATTAAAAAAAGAGTATTTTAACATGTTTGATATAAACTATATATAATTCTTAAAAGGGTTTAACATATTTATCCAAATATATTTCTAAATCGATTATATATTTTGTATACTATTGGACTTATTATGCAAGCAATTTTATATGTAAATGATTTGTATTATATATTCCTTATAAAATAAAATATAGTCGTAAGTATATTTCAATGGGCATATATACACATAAATAATTTTGGGCTAGATAAGTCTCTTGGGATTTTTATAGTATCTCTAATTTGTTTCAAATAGAATAAAAAATTTTATTTCTAAATACTATCTAGCTCAATATAATTACTAGATTTTATTCTAGATTTCTACATAGCTATAAATAATTTCCTAGTATAAATATTTTGACTATGAAATCATTATTAATCCAATTCCTTTTATTAAAATAGTCAATTTGATCATGACTAATGATACTCCTTATTTTCTTATGAATCTGAACGTCTACATTTCGACCCTAGGCTAAACGGACTATTCTGGACACAATGGTATTATTGGTTTCATCAGCTAAGGACCACAGGCAAGTACACTCTCTGATTGCTTTTCGATTCATAGTAGTCTTTTCATTTCATGCTTATACATATATCTTGCTGCTTGTTGACACGCTCGTCACACGGAGTAGTCGGGAGGGGAAATATCTTAGTAGACATGTGGACTACCTAGAACTATCCTCCGTGTCTTTCATGGATAATAGCAGCTGCACATGACACGTACAGGGTGCCGGATTTACCCCCTAGCCGTTCACATGTCGAAACGGATATTTCACACCACATAGGTAGTTGTATTTTATTTGTTTTCCTTGTCTTCTTCTCCGTGCCATATCATCAGTACTTTCCAGTTTTCATATCTCATATGCTATTTACATGTCTTGTTAATTCTATTATGTTTTCGCATTGCCGTCGGTTTGTGTGCTTGTTCCATTCCTAACTGGAAACCAACATTTTTCAGGTTAGCCGTGGATTCACTTAGCTTTGGGAGATACGGGTGTACTTGCAGACAGAAAACCTAGAAATAGATAGCAGTTGCATCATTTTAATTAAATTGTGAGAACTTTGTATTTCCTTTAAATATGAATGTTGTAAATTTTGTAATAAATTTAGAAATGTGAATGAGCAACAAATGTGATATTTTGAGCATTTATTTTTTGCGGGCTTGACAGCGTTCTACCGCCGACTCTGCGGCGTAGGCTGGCTTGGACACGTCTCGTATCCGAAAACGGGTGCGGGTCGTGACAAGTTTTTGTGGTGGCCCATGCAGGTCAGTTTTTGCAAAATGTGTGAACTCGTGGTAGTACCATATTAGTCGTACTACTGCGAGCCTGCGACTAGGAAATGCTCATTCACAACTAGGAGTAAATCAAATTTTAAGAGAATGGTTAGGACTATGAGTCCCTAATTTAAATTTACATTTGGGTAATTAAGGTTGCTACATAGGTCTCACTAGATGACTTTCATAGGAGGATACACTATCGCATTTTGATTTGACAGAATCCCTAAGGAGGGTAGATTCGTAACATCTTTCCGAAATTCTAAAAATAGCACGTATTCCTTTTAGTTGAATTAAAATGTGATTTTAGAATTTTATAAATATTCAGTATAGAAGGCCTTAGTCACGGTTAAGTTTCAGAGCGCAAAATAATCGAGAATTTTGGCGCTGAGAGTGTTGTCGAGTGCTTCGACTAGTGTTCTAGCCATGGTAGAGAAGACCGAGTTATAGGTGCGCACTAACTAAGAAAACCAGGCCAAATTACGACATAACCCTAGAAATAATTTAATTATTTAATATTAAGATTATTGGCTTTTAGAAGACCTGGTTGTTCCAAATTAGCCCGAACTCAACCCAAATCCTGGTGGTCATGTAATACGACCACTGTCATCCATGTAGACATATAGATGTGTATATATATTAGTAGTCCATTTCTAATATTGTAAATAATTTCTATAAATTACATATTGAATATAATATATGTATTATTGCTATTTAAATTTTTATTTTCTTGGAAATAGGATAACTTTCTCTTAGAATGATATTGTGAGATTTTTGGGATTTACTTAGGCTATACCTATACATTTGTGTATAAATATATTCGTAATAGGTAGACATGGTGCTTTATACATATCTTTCCCTCGATCTTGAATATTATAGCGATATAAATTTAAGTTTATATTCCTTTTTGCCTTCGGTCCTTTCCTTCCAGATCTTATCATTTGTACAACTTTATCTTAGGTCTTCTCTAAACATCGCCATGTCATGAGTTTGTATCACTTATATTTTCTTGGACCCAAGGAATTTATCTTTTTAAATAATTTCTCACCTTAATCTTAAGTTATTTTTTTGGTTTCAAGAGTTATCCTCCCTAACTAATTATTTTCTTTTCAAGACTTATATTCATACTGGAAGGATAGATACTTACACCCTCTTAGAACTTGTTTGAAATTCTAGAACCTCCTTTGAAATTTCATAAGGTATAGTTAAAAGAATGTTCGTTGACTTGCGATGGCAAGACAGCAGCGCACTGTCGCTACTTATTTGAATTATCGAGACTACGGGTTCACTGCAGCCAACAACGCACTGGCGTGGCATGTCCTCCAAGTTGAAACAATTTCAAGTAAGCGTGAGTTATCGAATTTCATTCAAGCTATAGCTTAGTTACCCTATTTTTTCTTGAGATATTATGTCAAGACTGGATAGAGTGATAGGGTATTCATTACCATATCCTCATTTGAGTCGTGGAACCAAGAGTTTATTGCAGCTAGCTGTACACTGGCGAGGCATAAATTCTCGGTAAAATGACTTTAGATAGGTTTACGATATTCGAATACCATATAGGCTACGTCTTTTATTGGCATACGACTATAAAGTTTCTAAATTGATTTTTGCATTATTCCTAGTTACCAACTTCTCAATAAACTGATTGTTCTTTCCCTCCATATCTTCCTATTTTTTGAATCGTCATCTTTAAACCCAATTTGATTTCCTTCCACTAGATTCATAATCACCCCTGGATTACGATTCTATGATCATGCTTACCCAATCGACCGTAATAAAACGGTTTCGATTTGGACCATCCTTAACGATCTTTAGATCACGACTAGACTATTCGATTCTATTTCAATCGTGCCAATTCGCATGTTATCCTAGAATTCGATTCTATAATCATGCCTAAATAATTTTACTTAACTAATTGTTCGTACCACAATGATTTCAATGTTGATCGTTCTTGAACAATTTTTGTTCATGACTAAATCATGATCGTGCCTACATTTTAACGAAGTCTTATTTTATTCCACCGTGATCATGACTATTGTGATCTTGTTCATGCTCGTACCAACTTTTAAATTTTGATCATGCTTAGATGACTTCCATGAGTAGCCTTGATCGCGATTACTTTCTTTTAAATTTATCTAAGTGATTTTTTCATGTTTAACATCCTAAAATTTTGACCATTGATCATGCCTATATAATTCCAAGGGTAGCTAATCGTGCCACATAGTATCTTTTCTTAAAATTTTAATTTTATTCACGACCTAATACATCGGATCAGCGATCGTATCATTCCTTGATCATGACTAATTGTGTCATTCAAAATTTTCAAGTAAGAAATTTTCTAAGGTGGGTAGGGTCTTCGATTGATGAACTTTTGTCGAATTCTTTTGAAAACATTTTAGAGCATTTTAGGATTCAAGACCATAGCCAAAGGTTCCAATACCAAGCCATACCTAAAAACCCCAACCATCCATCCCTAACCCTAGATTTTCTTTTCCCGGAGTTTCCAATTTTTTTTAATTTATTTATTCATTCACATATTTTATTTGTCGGTGTTGAAGGCAGATTTCGTTGATACTTTGTTTACGATTATCCGCGTTATCAAGCTTGTTTCAAAAATTAAAGTTAAAAGCATTTTAGGGCTTTTAGAGTTTCAAACGCTTTCTTCCTGATTTATTTATTTTTCGATCAATTTCTTTTATCAGAAATTTCTTTTACCTTTCACCAATCTACTAAGTCTGCCTATCCTAGTAGTCCTTAAATTCGAGGACGAATTTATTTCTAAGGTGGGTAGATTTGTAACTCCTCTTCCCGTGTTTTCAAATTTTATTCTGCTTTTATTTGAGTTTTCAAACAAATTCTTTGGAAACATGTACACGTTATTTTCCTACTATTTTTGTATTTCTAAAAGAAAATCCATATGATTAGTTTAGGATAAAATATTTTCTCTTAAAATTCATTATTGGCATTATTGAGTTATTAGCTTATTGACTTCGAAAAACAATTTTGAAAATTATAAATATTCTATAAGATTTGGATTAATAATATATTTTAATGGATGATACTGTTATATTTGAATTACAATGATAACTATTTGTTTGAATTAAAGATTAGGTTTATACTAATATAATTTAAATTATTTTTGAGGGAAATTAATCTTTCGATTTGGACTTATATAATTTAAATTGTTTTGATAGCTTTGAATATTATTTTAAACTATTAAATTTATCGTTTAGTTGACTTGGATTGGGAATTAAAATCACTCGAATTGTTTTGATAGTAGCAAATATTATTTTTGATTATCATGATTAAATTCGATTTATTTAGTTTTAAATTAATAGCCTACAGAGGATTTGCGACCTATATTTTCGTTGAATAAAATATTAAACTTATTTAAAAATCAGATAAGGATCCAATATACATATAAAATACGTATCTAGATCATCAAGTTCCCGGACCAACCTAAGAGAACTTAAAGCTGCTAAGGTTCCTTCTCTCTCCCTATCTCTAAATATATAAACAACACAACTCTTCCAAACCCCTCTTATCTATATACGCAGAAATACATATATATATTATCATCGGAAGCTAATATCCTTTCTATCGTTCAATCTCCCCTTCTATATATATATAAAGTTATAGGGAAGCAACACTTAGAAAAGCTATCACACAGAATTCCTCCGCCTTCCTGTCGTCATCAATCGACCCCTAAAGAACCACCCCAACCATTTCCACCAATATCCTCGTCCACACCCCCAGCAACACCAGACCCCTGCCATCCCCCATCGCCCTGGGCCACAGCCATCATTGCTATCCCCATTATAGCCACCTCGGCCACAATTGGAAGGGACACCCCATAACCATATCCGTGCCGATAGTGTCCGTGTCCACACCACAACTATTGTGTCCAGCCTCGGGTCCGACCCCGGGCGTCCATATCCGTGTCCTCATCCCACAATTCACAGCAGAACACATTCACGTGTCCGAATGTCAAAATGAATACAGAAGTAAATAACAGCCCACACCCAGCCACCTGATCCGTCGAAGTCGTGAGACCTCGCCCGACTCCCCGCGTCGATCTCTTCGGCGCGCGCGCGTAATTCCTCCGCCGCCTTCACCGGGTCTTCTCTCGCAGACCGATCGCCAGTGCCGAGTCGGAGGAGGCGAGCTCTCTATCTATCGGCCACGGGGAAGCCCCAGCGTCGGCACCGGAGCGACTGATGAAGCCGCACGACCCGCACCGGAGTAGCCGTCGCCTCCGGTCATCTTCTCCGCCCGGTGCTTTCCTTCGCGTCGAGCCCTGCTAGTTGCCCCCGACCGGCCTTGGTTCTGCGACATGGCCGTGAGACTCCGCCGTCGTCGCCGACGAGCCCTAGGCGAGCCGCCGACGAACGGATCCAGCACCGCCGCCCTCCGCTATCCCCCGCCTGACCCCCGAGGACGCCTTCAAGATCCTTGAGCCCTTCTCCCGCGATGAGCTCCTCTCCGTCGTCTCCACCGCCATGGTCACCGACCTCTCCTCCTCCATCCTCTCCTCCGTCTGGCCCATTGTCGACACTGATCCTACCCGGCACAAGCTCTTCATCCGCGGCCTGGGCTGGGACACCACCTCCGTCTCTCGACCGCTCCCTATTCCTCACAGTGAGCTCTCTCAAACCTCTCTCCCACTCTGATTTTCCTTATGGTTTCCTTCCCGAGGAAGGAAGACGAGTTAAATGGTTAATAAATATTTTGTGTACTGTTACAACAGAGAAGTCCCTCTTCTCTACAACAGAGAACGCACAAGTATGTGTGTTAGTTTGTTTTCTTCTCTTTGGTTTTGTGAGCTTGGGTTTTATTTTGTTTTATGTTGTTTTAATTTTGTTAGTTTTGTTTTGGGCCATTGGCCAGGCCTTGATAGTTCTGGACTTATTTTATAGACAAAAAGAAAGAAAAACATTTGGACCTTTGGCCTCTAGATTACAGACATAATAGCTTTATTATCCATTGATTATTATTGGAATTATGGTTATTATGTATATATTAATTACTATTATAATTACTATTGGCTTTTAATAGTTATTCATATAAATATATTATTGTATTTATGGTAACTCAAATGCGTTTTTAACGCAAATATTATTATTTGTTTAGAATGTTTAAATGATATTTTGGGCCTATATATATGTTAATTTGGGTCAGGTCTAGGCCACACATGATTATTTTTCGTTTTAGGCTTTGGGCTTCTTTTTGGGTCTTATATTTTGTATATTAAATAAATTATGAGTCCTCGTGCCTTTAAGTGTATATTTTCAAAGTGAAGCATATTTTGTTATAATAAAGGATTTGGATTTCTATCTATTTTCAAAATTAGAAACTAAGTATTTTAAATATAGAGATTTTATATATAAAAAAAGAGTATTTTAACATGTTTGATATAAACTATATATAATTCTTAAAAGGGTTTAACATATTTATCCAAATATATTTCTAAATAGATTATATATTTTATATACTATTGGACTTATTATGCAAGCAATTTTATATGTAAATGATTTGTATTATATATTCCTTATAAAATAAAATATAGCCGTAAGTATATTTCAATGGGCATATATACACATAAATAATTTTGGGCTAGATATGTCTCTTGGGATTTTTATAGTATCTCTAATTTGTTTCAAATAGAATAAAAATATTTATTTCTAAATACTATCTAGCTCAATATAATTACTAGATTTTATTCTATATTTCTACATAGCTATAAATAATTTCCTAGTATAAATATTTGACTATGAAATACATTATTAATCCAATTCCTTTTATTAAAATAGTCAATTTGATCAGGACTAATGATACTACTTATTTTCTTGTGAATCTGAACGTCTACATTTCGACCCTAGGCTAAACGGACTATTCTGGACACAATGGTATTATTGGTTTCATCAGCTAAGGACCACAGGCAAGTACACTCTCTGATTGCTTTTCGATTTATAGTAGTCTTTTCATTTCATGCTTATACATATATCTTGCTGCTTGTTGACACACTCGTCACACGGAGTAGTCGGGAGGAGAAATATCTTAGTAGGCATGTGGACTACCTAGAACTATCCCCCGTGTCTTTCGTGGAGAATAGCAGCTGCACACGACACGTACAGGGTGCCGGATTTACCTCTAGTCGTTCACATGTCGAAACGGATATTTCACACCACATAGGTAGTTGTATTTTATTTGTTTTCCTTGTCTTCTCCTCGCCATGTCATCAGTACTTTCCAGTTTTCATATCTCATATGTTATTTACATGTCTTGTTAATTCTATTATGTTTTTGCATTACCGTCGGTTTGTGTGCTTGTTTCATTCCTGACTGGAAACCAACATTTTTCAGGTTAGCCGTGGATTCACTTAGCTTTGGGAGATACGGGTGTACTTGCAGACAGAAAACCTAGAAATAGATAGCAGTTGCATCATTTTAATTAAATTGTGAGAACTTTGTATTTCCTTTAAATATGAATGTTGTAAATTTTGTAATAAATTTAGAAATGTGAATGAGCAACAAATGTGATATTTTGAGCATTTATTTCTTGCGGGCTTGACAGCGTTCTACCGTCGACTCTGCGGCGTAGGCTGGCTTGGACACGTCTCGTATCCGAAAAGTGGGTGCGGGTCGTGACAGCTTCAGATTGGTGAACCTCGTCTGTAGATCATACCGAGATACAGCATCAAAATACTTGGTCTCAAATCTCTCCCTGAATGCTGCCCAGGCAATAGGGGCCACTAATCCAACGGCCTGTGCCGCCCACCAGCTGCGGGAAAGATCCAATAGCTGTAGGCGCACCACAGCCACCTTCTCGTTCTCTAGAGTCCTGGATGCTTCTAGAATCACCTCTGTATCCTGAAGCCATACATCTGCAGCGATCGCATCTTAACTGCCGTCGAAGAAGGGAGGGTTCAAGCGCTTGAAGCTGTTGGTCGCGCTATTACCCTGATGACCTCCTCTGGTCAAAGCGTCTGCCATCGCCTGGTGCAAGGCATCTTCTCGACGATCCTGGAAGGCTAATAGTGACCTGATGACACCCACCAAAGTGCCATCATCGAACTTTGCAGGCTGGACGGGCTGAACTGGTGGCTCTCCTCCAGTAGGCATGACTCTAGAGGCTACTCCTGAATGTTAGGCTTGATCTCCGGGTTGCTGCTGGTCCACGGAAGGTGCTCCGTCTTGCTGATCGGCAGGTCCAGGAATAATACTGCTGAAGAAGACGATATAGGGAATAATAAGGAAGGACCAGGACAGATCAACGATACAAGCATATGATCAGGTCAAGATTACAGGAATTCAGAAGATACAAGCAGAGATCAAGGGCGAGTGCTGATTGAGACTTCTATTCGTTAAACCCTCACATATCTTGATTTACAAGACCTGCATGGGCCACCACTTAAACCATATAACACCCCAGAACCAGAATACTGGAGAGCGGGGGCGTACATAGCCAGCTACGTATATTGAAGTGCAACCCACCTCGCTATATGGTCACGGCTGTCTAGATATATAAGGGTTTAACTACAAGACAATAGTCTCCTATGGTCATGAACCAGCCTATTGTCTCAATCTCAAGCAAGCAATAATAGTTACAAGATGTCAGAGCACCAAATATATAATAGCAAGGCGTCTCATATATTACATATTGGATGATCATGACGCTAGTCGTACAAAATGTCAAGACTAGCAAGAGTTCAGTCATACATGATCAACCCTAGGATCTGTCAATCATGTTACAGCCCGTAGGCGGACAGTAAATAAAGGTGCAATACGAGCTAATACGTGCTCGTCGGCTAAACGCCTCAAAAGAATAATTTTTACAATAAAGTGGGAGAACAAAAAAAAACACACTCGTTGCCAGGGTTACGCCTGGTGGTCACCATCTGGCTGGAAGACAAGTAGATCCTCTAGTGCTGCTCCGATATCTGGCCACACAAAACCAGCTGGGTCAGACCCCAGAAAGAGTAAGTGCCACAAAGGAGGCTTCACTTAGAAACTAAAACCAGTATATCATAATAGAATATTAAAGGTAATAATTAAAAAACTGATAGTAATAGAGATAACAACAGTAAACTGAGTACGAGAAAACCATTCAAGTAACCAGGTCACAACCCTTAAACCAAACAAGGACCGGGGTTGCAGCCCTTCACCTGAATAGAAACCCGTCTCAAATACTATTGGCACAGTGAAGACAATAAACGAAGAGAGGACACAGCACTGCTCCGGAAGCCAGGTTACAACCCTTAAACGAAATAAGGACCGGGGTTGTAACCCTTCGCCTGAACGGAACTGGTCCCCCGATCTTTATCGCTAAGGCCAGTATAAATAATCATGGTATTAAGGTAAGGTGAAACATGACGAACATGGCATGGGGTTGCAATAAGACAATAAACGAAGAGAGGACACAGAACTTCTATGGAAGCCAGGTTACAACCCTTAAACCAAACAAGGACTAGGGTTGTAACCCTTCGCCTGAACAGAACTGGACCCTCGATCGTTATTGTTAAGGCAAGCATCAATAAGCATGTCATGTCACAATCTTGCAGAGGATCAAGATAAGACTAAGCTGGAATAAACTCCATCCAATCAATCACGGCCAATCAAGAGTACGGCTTGATACTTTTAACTAACTAGGGTTATCACAGGCCTAGTTATTAGCAAGATGCAATGAGATTATCCCAACAGCCACAAGCCCTACAGACCATCCGGTTATCCAGGTCGAATGTCCGTTTATGAAGAATGTAACACGTGACTGTGTGCTGGAAATGTGTCCTACTCGTCGGTAGGCTACAAGTCTACTTAATGCGCCTAGATAACGGGATTGCCTGTAGCTGGAAATCTCTCCATGTCTACTGAATTATTCTACTTTATTAGCCTTAGTCAATTACTGTAGGTAGCCCTGACCGTGGTACTCAGGGATCCCTATCCTAGACATGATGCAAGACAGTACTGGTTTATTTGTACAAACGCAATCGCTCACGGTATTCAGGTCTTTCATACTTGTTATGTTAGGCTAGCTGTCATAACAGTATGTCGAGATATATCATGTCAGTTTACTTGTCAAGAGTGCGCCACAGCGGGCCACTATCGTGTTCTATTCTTACATTATCATGAATGAGAGAAACTTGCATAAAATAACTAGTGACATATTCTTGAAGCCAAGAAAAAGATCTACAACTTTCATGTTTTGAGTTTTTCAAAATTCTAGCTACAAAATAACTTAAACAGGCAAAACAGTCATTCTGTGCACTTTTTACGCCAAAAATTCAATTCTGCGTAAAATACGCAAAAGGGGAGGGTTCCAGCGTAAAATTTTACATTCTGGGTACCATCCAGCATAAAATACGCAAATTCAAGGTTCCCTGCATAAAATTTCATATTCTGGGTACCATCCAGCATAAAATACGCAATTTTAAGATTCTCTGCGTAAAATCTTACATTCTGGATGCTATCCAGCGTAAAATACGCAATTTTAGGGTTCTCTGCGTAAAATCTTACATTCTGGATGCTATCCAACGTAAAATACGCAATTTCAGGGTTCTCTGCGTAAAATCTTACATTCTGGATGCTATCCAGCGTAAAATACGCAATTTCAGGGTTCCCTGCGTAAAAGCTTACATTCTGGATGCTATCCAGCGTAAAATATGCAATTTCAGGGTTCTCTGCGTAAATTTTTACATTCTGGATGCTACCCAGCGTAAAATACACAATTTCAGGGTTCCCTGCGTAAAATTTTACTCAGCCGACATGAAAAATTCAGAAAACTTGTTTTGGCCATAAAAACTTCATTTTAACTCGAAATGAGGTGAATCAAAAACCAAATTCATACAAAATTTCGTGCTCTTGCTCGTGGAACTATTAGTTTTCAAAAATAACAAGTTTTAGTAGATCAAAAGCAAGAAAAACTCCATGAACTCATGGAACCCCAAAGTTATAATGTAGATCTAGAAGAATCTATCCATAAAAATTAAAAACTCCAAGTTCTAAAGAGGCTTATAATCATGTAAAGAAGAGAATGGAACAATAAAACTTGAGATCCACCATGAAGCAAGTTTCACTTGCCTAGGGCTCTTGGGTGTAGGTGGAGAGTAATGGTGAGGAAGAAGAAGAGTGAATGAGGAGAGAGAAAGAGTGTTGGGTTAATAAATGGGGATGGTGGTGGTAGGTAAGGGTTCTCCCTTGGTTCATGATGAACCAATAAGTAACCCAAGCCGAACCAAGCCAACCCAAACAAGCCGAACCAAGCCAGAAGACATGCAATACGAGTTAGATACGTATACGTATCCCAAAATATGTAATACGAACTATGGTCATCACACGTTAGTAGTATATAGTCGAGAGAGAGAGAGTTGGTCGTTTTCTCAAAACTATAAACAATACCCTAAATCCAATCCGCGCCACCACCCTCCAGCCTGGCGACCCTCTCTGGACCACCGTACGCGGCCGCGCGGGCCACTGGAGGCCGGCCGGGTCGCCTGACCGTGAGAACCGCACGCGAACAAGAGCAAGTCAGCAGCAACAGCAGTACGAACGTCCAAACTTTTGGGTACGATATCTCCGCCCACCCTTCTCTGTTTTGCGTTTCGACGAATTTATCGGGTAGCCAATATAATCGAGATCATACCCCAGTAATTAAGTTTTGATGTAGTCACTCGATCTGCCCAAGAAATCGAACCAAAGTTCGGTAAAAACCTGTTCGAAAACAGGGTATAATACAGTTCAATCACCCACGCTTGAAGATCGATTTCAATCGATCTATCGCCAGATTAGAAATTCTATTTGAACACAGTTATAGACGACATATAGGACTTCATGACCCTTTTTATGGATTTGGAAATCATCGACTATGTGTCGAGAAATCGAATCCCGAAGTTGACCGAAAATCTGTTTTTAAAATTAGAAATTCTCTCGATACGACGTGCGTCCCGCCAATCCGGGCAATGTGGTCGCGAACCGAAAGCATCGAAAGGTGCTTAACGGCTTCGTAGTCGTGTGGGCTTTGACGGAATTCAAATTGGTCGCGTGTGCGCGACAAATTTGATGCGTATCCGTCGAAATTTACCATATCGGCCTCTGTGCAAATTCCCTAATTACTTTGTGCACGCTCGTCAGATCGAGACGAAACATGCGCCAGCAGGACCGTATCGTTTTTTTGGTCCTGTATGCCAAGTTTGGTCCAATTCTGAGACAGTTGAATCGGACCGCCGTTTTGCGGGCCCCACGGTCCGATTCAACGGGCGATTTCGTGCACGACCCACCGGAATCCAAAATTGGACATACCGTTGGGTTCGTATCATCAAAATGAATCCGTAGACATGTAGTTTGATGACTTTAGAGACCATTGACTCTGACACACTTTTTGGTGCAAAACGGGTCCAACGGCGGACATCGTTTTTGTCCAAAATTACCGTTTTGCCCCTGTATCCAGAATTGGACTTAAGGATCGGCAATCCTAGCTAATTTGACTATTTTGAGAATGTTGGCAATGTCTGTTTCAGCTTTCGGAGACAGTTATGAGACTTGGACCTTCTAACTTGTGGATTGACGATATATTGTTGGTTCTTCGTGCAACCACCAGGCAAGTATACCTTGCCTCCCTCTACAGTTTATTTACATGCATATTTCTATTATTATATAGTTTTACTAGTTGGTTATTTACATGTGATTTGTATATCGTGCATGCTAGTATAGCTATAGTCCTACATGGTTAGCCTTGTAGTTCATATTGGATTGGTTCTCTCGTGTATCGTGATTGGGTCGTATCTTCACATGTACCTTGACTGAGTCGTGTCTGCAAGTATATGTGAGTGAACTGCTATTCCTTTGTCTTTCCCATAACCTGCGAGTCCACACACGGGGCGAAGGTTGTCCTTTGCACCTGCGAGTCCACATATGGGGCGAGGGTGACTTGTCTTGAAACTGACCTGCGAGTCCACATTCGGGGCGAGGGTTGGTATTTCATTGATCATCCAGCAGTTCATTTATGCATACTTGATCCCGTATCCGTGTTCATAGTTATCTGTCAGTAGCCATATGTCAGTTTCATGTCTAGTTCCTGTTTATACCCTCTATATATTATTGCATGATTAAACTGTTAGATATGCATGTTTTATGTATCTTGCTAGTCCTCTGAGGACCTGATGATCTCTTCAGGTTTAGCGATTGTATGGAGTTAGTTAGCAGAGCAGGATGGTAGAGGATTGCGATGCATGATACAGGTATTTGCTTGTGATATTTCTTTATTATCCTCTCGTGCTTTATATTCAGTACCATGATATACTCTGCTTATTTATAGACTCATATCACTCTTGGAGTCTAATCGAACAATATGCTAATGGGCTGCAGACCATGACCCATACTTGTTCATTCTTGTTTTATAATATTCTTGTGGATTGAGATATAGTTTAGATTAGATATGATACCATGGACTTGACAGCTTATACATACTCGAGTCGGGCTGGAGTCCGCTCGATATGTAGCTGGCTTGCTCACGAACTCGCGTCCGAAAAGCGGGTGCGGGTCGTGACAACTTCCTTCTCCTCCAACGAGAAGGTGGTGGTGCAATCTGACAACAACTTGCTGGGATCTTCTCAGAAGACGTTGGTCATACGTTTTGACCAGCAAGCTTTCGAAGATCTTCTTTCTGAGGAGAAGTCAAGTCCTTCGAAGCGGTTCGTAAAACTGAAGAAGACTCGACGCACCTGGGTGCCGAAGGCGGCTGCAACGAGTAGCACGACGGAGGGGACTGCGCTCCAGAACCCCCTGAACTACGAAACCCCGAAGAAGATTTCGGCTGCTACTGACAGGCCGCCTCGCTCAGTTCCCACTTCGGGAAAATGCAGCGAGGAAAAAATGTGTTCAAAGTGCATAAACAAATGAAACTATGCAATACTATTGATAATCCAAACTGATAAAAGAAGTTTCACTGCATAAGATCATCATCATCAGAACTAGTACACAAAATGCTAAGCCAAAAAGTCTAAATCAAACATCAGCATCACCACTGGGAGGATCAGCGGGAGGATGAGGATCAACATAAGCTGTCATTGGATCAAAAAACTCGAAAGTGAGATGATCCTCAAATCTCGGTTCGTCGAAGTCGGGATGACGGAGGATAGGAGCTAAAGCAGTAGGATAATTCGCGAAAGTCCACTCAATGTCCACTATGCCATTTCTCAAGACCTAGGCCTGAAAATGTGACGGTACTCAACATCGGTGAAACAAGTCGTACAGGTCTCATGCCTCTGCCCCTTGAAGGTGACAAATGCATCGAATCTCTGGAAGAACTCATCGAAGTAGCCTGGAGTAGCATGAGCTGGAGCATCGGCTGGATATGCAGCTGGATCAGCTACAGGGGCTGGAGTACCGGGTGGAAGTGGAGGCTGAAGGTACTGCCTTGATCTAGACAGCTCAGAAGGCGACCTAGAAATAGGATAGATATCTAAGTTGATTCCAAATTTTGAAAAGATCGTTACGAGATGCATAGGATAGAGGAGGTTGTGACCTGCCCTCTGACAACTAACCATATTAGCAATAACAGTCTTGGGAACAGAAAAAAGGACTCCAAAGTGAATATGGTAAAGAGCAGATAACTCTAAGAAGGTGATCTCATCAGTAGATCCGTTCTTAGTAGCAAAGCAGAGTAGATAATGCGATGGAGTTCATAGAAAAGCTGGTGTCACGCCCCAGAACCAGGATACTAGAGAGCGGGGGTGTACATAGCTAGCTACGTATATTGAAATAGAATACATCTCAACTATACGGTCACGTCTGTCTAGATATGAGGGTTTACTACAAGCCAACGGTCTCTTATGGTCAAGCCTATTGTCTCAATCTCAAGCAAGTAACATGATCACAAGATGTTTGACCACCAAATATACAATAAAAGGCGTCCCAAATATTACATATCAGCTGATCAAGAAGCTAGTCGTACAAAATGCTGGGACTAGCAAGAGTTAAGTCATACATGATCAACCCTAGGATTTGTTAATCATGTTTACAGCCCGTAGGCAGACAATAAGTAAAGTGCATCGAGCTAACAGGTGCTCGTCGGCTAAACGCCTCAAAAGAATAACTTTACAATAAAGTGAGCGAAACAAAATAGAAAACCCACTCGTAGCCCGGGTTCCTTCTAGTCGCCACCATCGGGCTGGAGGTTCGGAAGATCCTCGGGAGCTGCTCCAAAATTTGGCCACACAAAATCAGCTGGGTCAAACCCCAGAAAGAGCAAGTGCCACAATGGAGGCCACAAAATAAGAACAAAAGCCAGCATATCAGAACATAAGAAAAGAAATAGAAGAAGGTACAAGTAAATAAGAGTACAACAAGACAATAAACGACTAGGGACATGGAACCATTCCGGAAGCCAGGTTACAACCCGTAAACCAAACAAGGATCGAGGTTGTAACCATTCGCCTGAACAGCACTCTGTCTCTACCCATTTATTGTTAGAGATAAGTAAAACAAGCATGTACAAGAGGACCAGGTACAGGGACTAAACAAGACTTAGACAGGACTAGACAACATCCATTCACAAGCGGCCAAGCAATTACTACGGCTTACTACTTTAACTAACTAGGGTTATCACAAGCCTAATTACTAACAAGATGCAGTGAGAATTTCCCAGTCCCAAGCCCTGCAGACCATCCAGTTATCCTTCCGCGGGTTGAGAGTATGGTTGGGTACATCGTCCGGGAGACGATATATCCTTAGGTGACTTAGAGGGTGCAACACATGACAGTGCGCTGGAAATGTGCTCTACTCGTCGGTAAGCTACAAGTCCAATTAAAGCGCCCAGATAACGAGATTGTCTGTGACTGGAAATTCTCTATGAACTATAGTTTGATCTAATCATTAGCCTAATCCAGATTCAGTGTAAATCCCTGACCGTGGGAACCAGGGAGTCACGTCCTAGACATGGTGCAAGACAAGACAGGTGGATTGTACAAGCAAGCAAGCAGGAACACCCACGGTGTCAAGTTGGTTATGCAAGTTAAGTTGGCCGTCGCAACAGCATCAAGATAAATCATGTCAGGGTACTTGTTAGGAGTGCGCCACGACGGGCCACTATCATGTCAGGTTGGTCATGTCAGGAGTGCACCACTACGGATCACTGTCGTGTTATGCTAGTTCCTTGTCATACCATGCCATATACAATAGTCATTCTAAACATATTAAGTAAAATCAAGTTCATGACAAAAGGCGTAAGGATATAAAATGTGCGTAAAATATCTAATAAAATATCAATATACAGGGCTATAGAAGAGCCAAGCTTAAGGAAAAATAAAACCAAATCTCTATGATTGGACAGATTGCGCAAGGGTCCCTGGGGTCGGGTTGCGCAGGAGTGGATGGCGCAGGAATGGTTGGCGCAGGAATGGATGGCGCAGGGGATAGATGGCGCAGGGTTGAACTGCGTAGGGATGAAGTGCGCAGGGTCCAAGCGCGCAGGGTTAGATTGCGCGGGGAGCCAACTGCGCAGCGGTGAGCTGCGCAGGGGTCAGATTGCGCATGAGTGAAGTGCGCAGAAGGGATGGAGCATGGGTCAGATTGCGCATGAGTGGATTGCGCATGAGCAGACTGCGCAAGAGTCCCTGCGCGCTGGGGTTGAGCGCAGTTCACCATGGGGCAAGCTGCACGGTCGGCGCTGCGCTAAAGAGCGCAGGTCGAGAGGGGGATGCGCAGTCCAGCACTGCGCTAAAGAGCGCAGGCTGCTGCCTCCTTCTCCAGGCCGAGAAGAACACTCCAAGAACTCCAAGTTCAAATCTTCATATCTTGGTCAAATCAAAACCAAATCTAGATTTTCAAAGGTCTAACTTAAGTAAAATTAAATTCTCTTCAACATGGAAGCATCAAAACCCACAAAAATCCAACCAAAATAGATCAAAACCATATAAATCCGAAAATAGTTAAAACCTAGATCTAGAACAATGGAGACTCCAAATCACAAAATATCAAGCACTAATGTTGATCACTATGGCCTAATCTAGCTAATGAACAAATAAAATGTGGTTCTCATGTGGTGGCAAGGTGCACTTGCCTATGGTGTTTGGTGTTGTGTAGAGGAAGGAAGAAGAAGAAGAAGATGGAGAAATAAATGAGAGAATAAAGAGGAGATAGAAAAGTAGGTGGAGTTTTAATGAGGGTGAGTTGTGTTGTGTTGAGGGTGGAGTGTAGGTTAAAGTGCTCCAATGTATATTGAACCAAACCAAACCAAACCAAACCAATTCTCCTCTACAAAATAAACCAAGCCAGGTAAAACCCAATTATGAGAACCAAAATCTGCAAGTCAAGCCAATTACAAGTACATGCCAAAATTCGAGAAAATAAATACAGGTCTGAAATACATGCAAGCTTGATAAAATACGTATTCAGAATATGGGTGTTACAACTCTACCCACCTTAAAAGAATTCCGTCCTCGAAATTTAATTAAGAGGCTAGAGAGACAAGGACAAGCTATATTAATCACAGGCAAGCTATAACCAGGTAAGCAATCAGACAATCATACATGCAAGCAAGGGATGGAAAACATAAGGCATAAGGAAGACATTATACCTTACGAGTCAAACAGGTAGGGATATCGCGATCGGATGTCGTCCTCACGCTCCCACGTTGACTCACCTAGAGAGTGATGACCCCAAGCAACACGGACTAAGTTAATAGTCTTGTTCTTGAGTATCTTCTCTCTCCGGTCCAATATAGACACGGGCCTCTCCTCATACGAAAGGTTGGTACCAACAACCAGTTCCGAATGATCCAGGATATGGCTCGGGTCCGGGACGTACCGTCGTAATTGGGACACATGGAATACATCATGCACCTCACTTAGCGACGACGGAAGAGCAAGACGATAGGATACATCTCCTACTCGCTCCAGGATATCGAACGGCCCTATATACCTAGGACTGAGCTTTTTCCGCACGCCAAAACGAATGACGCCGCGGTTAGGCGAGATCCTAAGGAATACATGGTCGCCGATAGCAAACTCTAAGGGACGCCGATGAGCATCGGCCCAATGCCGCTGGTGATCTTGTGCAACTCGAAGACGATCTCTGATCCTTCTGACTACTTCAACTGTCTGGGTAATCATCTCTGGACCAAGCATCTGCCTCTCTCCGACATCATCCCATGCTAGCGGGGATCTGCACTTCCTACCATACAGAGCCTCGAATGGAGCCATCTGGATACTGGCCTGGAAACTATTGTTGTACGAGAATTCCACAAGATGCAGGTGATCTTCCTATGAACCACCGAAGTCGAGGGTGCAAGACCTCAACATGTCTTCAAGAGTCTGGATAGTGCGCTCTGACTGGCCATCTGTCTGCGGATGATATGCCGAACTGAACTGGAGACGAGTTCCCAAACTCTCTTGCAAGCTACGCCAAAAGTGCGATGTAAACCTTGAATCTCGGTCCGAAGTGATACTGACGGGCACACCGTGAAGCCTGACAATCTGCCTGAGGTACATCTCTGCCAACTAAACCGTTGACTGTCCAACTCTAAATGGAAGAAAATGAGCCACCTTCGTGAGCCGGTCAACAATAACCCAAATAGCATCTCGATCAGCTGGGGATCTAGGCAATCCAGTCATAAAATCTATGGTCATATGCTCCCACTTCCATTCTGGAATCGACAAGGGCTGAAGAAGTCCAGCGGGCCTCTGATGTTCAGCTTTAACCTGCTGGCAAACCAAATACCGAGAGACAAACCGGGCTATCTCCCTCTTCATGCCATTCCACCAGAAGTGCTGACGGATATCATGGTACATCTTCGTGCCACCGGGATGAATAGAATACTGCGAACTATGAGCTTCTGCCATGACTTCTTGTCCGATATCTCTACTGGGTACACAAAGACGAGAGCCGTGTCGAAGTGTACCATCTTCATGAATGCACAACTCTGGCCTTCTTCCTGTCTCACACTCTGCTCTGAGCCGCTGAAGCTTGGAATCTGTAGACTGCGCCACTCGGATCCTCTCAACTATGCTGGACTGAACCTGTAGACTGGCCATCAATGCCACGTTGGAAGGAAGAACCACTTCAATTCCCATCTTCTGAAGATCTGTCAATAACTCTGGTTGTGCCGTCAGGAAATAAACTCTGACTCTCCGACTCAACGCATCAGCTACAACGTTGGCCTTCCCCGGGTGATACTGCAAATCCACATCGTAGTCTAAACATATTAAGTAAAATCATGTTCATGACAAAAGGCGTAAGGATATAAAATGTGCGTAAAATATCTAATAAAATATCAATATACAGGGCTATAGAAGAGCCAAGCTTAAGGAAAAATAAAACCAAATCTCTATGATTGGACAGATTGCGCAAGGGTCCCTAGGGTCGGGTTGCGCAGGAGTGGATGGCGCAGGAATGGTTGGCGCAGGAATGGTTGGCGCAGGAATGGATGGCGCAGGGGATAGATGGCGCAGGGTTGAACTGCGTAGGGATGAAGTGCGCAGGGTCCAAGCGCGCAGGGTTAGATTGCGCGGGGAGCCAACTGCGCAGCGGTGAGCTGCGCAGGGGTCAGATTGCGCATGAGTGAAGTGCGCAGAAGGGATGGAGCATGGGTCAGATTGCGCATGAGTGGATTGCGCATGAGCAGACTGCGCAAGAGTCCCTGCGCGCTGGGGTTGAGCGCAGTTCACCATGGGGCAAGCTGCGCGGTCGGCGCTGCGCTAAAGAGCGCAGGTCGAGAGGGGGATGCGCAGTCCAGCACTGCGCTAAAGAGCGCAGGCTGCTGCCTCCTTCTCCAGGCCGAGAAGAACACTCCAAGAACTCCAAGTTCAAATCTTCATATCTTGGTCAAATCAAAACCAAATCTAGATTTTCAAAGGTCTAACTTAAGTAAAATTAAATTCTCTTCAACATGGAAGCATCAAAACCCACAAAAATCCAACCAAAATAGATCAAAACCATATAAATCCGAAAATAGTTAAAACCTAGATCTAGAACAATGGAGACTCCAAATCACAAAATATCAAGCACTAATGTTGATCACTATGGCCTAATCTAGCTAATGAACAAATAAAATGTGGTTCTCATGTGGTGGCAAGGTGCACTTGCCTATGGTGTTTGGTGTTGTGTAGAGGAAGGAAGAAGAAGAAGAAGATGGAGAAATAAATGAGAGAATAAAGAGGAGATAGAAAAGTAGGTGGAGTTTTAATGAGGGTGAGTTGTGTTGTGTTGAGGGTGGAGTGTAGGTTAAAGTGCTCCAATGTATATTGAACCAAACCAAACCAAACCAAACCAATTCTCCTCTACAAAATAAACCAAGCCAGGTAAAACCCAATTATGAGAACCAAAATCTGCAAGTCAAGCCAATTACAAGTACATGCCAAAATTCGAGAAAATAAATACAGGTCTGAAATACATGCAAGCTTGATAAAATACGTATTCAGAATATGGGTGTTACAACTCTACCCACCTTAAAAGAATTCCGTCCTCGAAATTTAATTAAGAGGCTAGAGAGACAAGGACAAGCTATATTAATCACAGGCAAGCTATAACCAGGTAAGCAATCAGACAATCATACATGCAAGCAAGGGATGGAAAACATAAGGCATAAGGAAGACATTATACCTTACGAGTCAAACAGGTAGGGATATCGCGATCGGATGTCGTCCTCACGCTCCCACGTTGACTCACCTAGAGAGTGATGACCCCAAGCAACACGGACTAAGTTAATAGTCTTGTTCTTGAGTATCTTCTCTCTCCGGTCCAATATAGACACGGGCCTCTCCTCATACGAAAGGTTGGTACCAACAACCAGTTCCGAATGATCCAGGATATGGCTCGGGTCCGGGACGTACCGTCGTAATTGGGACACATGGAATACATCATGCACCTCACTTAGCGACGACGGAAGAGCAAGACGATAGGATACATCTCCTACTCGCTCCAGGATATCGAACGGCCCTATATACCTAGGACTGAGCTTTTTCCGCACGCCAAAACGAATGACGCCGCGGTTAGGCGAGATCCTAAGGAATACATGGTCGCCGATAGCAAACTCTAAGGGACGCCGATGAGCATCGGCCCAATGCCGCTGGTGATCTTGTGCAACTCGAAGACGATCTCTGATCCTTCTGACTACTTCAACTGTCTGGGTAATCATCTCTGGACCAAGCATCTGCCTCTCTCCGACATCATCCCATGCTAGCGGGGATCTGCACTTCCTACCATACAGAGCCTCGAATGGAGCCATCTGGATACTGGCCTGGAAACTATTGTTGTACGAGAATTCCACAAGATGCAGGTGATCTTCCTATGAACCACCGAAGTCGAGGGTGCAAGACCTCAACATGTCTTCAAGAGTCTGGATAGTGCGCTCTGACTGGCCATCTGTCTGCGGATGATATGCCGAACTGAACTGGAGACGAGTTCCCAAACTCTCTTGCAAGCTACGCCAAAAGTGCGATGTAAACCTTGAATCTCGGTCCGAAGTGATACTGACGGGCACACCGTGAAGCCTGACAATCTGCCTGAGGTACATCTCTGCCAACTAAACCGTTGACTGTCCAACTCTAAATGGAAGAAAATGAGCCACCTTCGTGAGCCGGTCAACAATAACCCAAATAGCATCTCGATCAGCTGGGGATCTAGGCAATCCAGTCATAAAATCTATGGTCATATGCTCCCACTTCCATTCTGGAATCGACAAGGGCTGAAGAAGTCCAGCGGGCCTCTGATGTTCAGCTTTAACCTGCTGGCAAACCAAATACCGAGAGACAAACCGGGCTATCTCCCTCTTCATGCCATTCCACCAGAAGTGCTGACGGATATCATGGTACATCTTCGTGCCACCGGGATGAATAGAATACTGCGAACTATGAGCTTCTGCCATGACTTCTTGTCCGATATCTCTACTGGGTACACAAAGACGAGAGCCGTGTCGAAGTGTACCATCTTCATGAATGCACAACTCTGGCCTTCTTCCTGTCTCACACTCTGCTCTGAGCCGCTGAAGCTTGGAATCTGTAGACTGCGCCACTCGGATCCTCTCAACTATGCTGGACTGAACCTGTAGACTGGCCATCAATGCCACGTTGGAAGGAAGAACCACTTCAATTCCCATCTTCTGAAGATCTGTCAATAACTCTGGTTGTGCCGTCAGGAAATAAACTCTGACTCTCCGACTCAACGCATCAGCTACAACGTTGGCCTTCCCCGGGTGATACTGCAAATCCACATCGTAGTCTAAACATATTAAGTAAAATCATGTTCATGACAAAAGGCGTAAGGATATAAAATGTGCGTAAAATATCTAATAAAATATCAATATACAGGGCTATAGAAGAGCCAAGCTTAAGGAAAAATAAAACCAAATCTCTATGATTGGACAGATTGCGCAAGGGTCCCTGGGGTCGGGTTGCGCAGGAGTGGATGGCGCAGGAATGGTTGGCGCAGGAATGGTTGGCGCAGGAATGGATGGCGCAGGGGATAGATGGCGCAGGGTTGAACTGCGTAGGGATGAAGTGCGCAGGGTCCAAGCGCGCAGGGTTAGATTGCGCGGGGAGCCAACTGCGCAGCGGTGAGCTGCGCAGGGGTCAGATTGCGCATGAGTGAAGTGCGCAGAAGGGATGGAGCATGGGTCAGATTGCGCATGAGTGGATTGCGCATGAGCAGACTGCGCAAGAGTCCCTGCGCGCTGGGGTTGAGCGCAGTTCACCATGGGGCAAGCTGCGCGGTCGGCGCTGCGCTAAAGAGCGCAGGTCGAGAGGGGGATGCGCAGTCCAGCACTGCGCTAAAGAGCGCAGGCTGCTGCCTCCTTCTCCAGGCCGAGAAGAACACTCCAAGAACTCCAAGTTCAAATCTTCATATCTTGGTCAAATCAAAACCAAATCTAGATTTTCAAAGGTCTAACTTAAGTAAAATTAAATTCTCTTCAACATGGAAGCATCAAAACCCACAAAAATCCAACCAAAATAGATCAAAACCATATAAATCCGAAAATAGTTAAAACCTAGATCTAGAACAATGGAGACTCCAAATCACAAAATATCAAGCACTAATGTTGATCACTATGGCCTAATCTAGCTAATGAACAAATAAAATGTGGTTCTCATGTGGTGGCAAGGTGCACTTGCCTATGGTGTTTGGTGTTGTGTAGAGGAAGGAAGAAGAAGAAGAAGATGGAGAAATAAATGAGAGAATAAAGAGGAGATAGAAAAGTAGGTGGAGTTTTAATGAGGGTGAGTTGTGTTGTGTTGAGGGTGGAGTGTAGGTTAAAGTGCTCCAATGTATATTGAACCAAACCAAACCAAACCAAACCAATTCTCCTCTACAAAATAAACCAAGCCAGGTAAAACCCAATTATGAGAACCAAAATCTGCAAGTCAAGCCAATTACAAGTACATGCCAAAATTCGAGAAAATAAATACAGGTCTGAAATACATGCAAGCTTGATAAAATACGTATTCAGAATATGGGTGTTACAACTCTACCCACCTTAAAAGAATTCCGTCCTCGAAATTTAATTAAGAGGCTAGAGAGACAAGGACAAGCTATATTAATCACAGGCAAGCTATAACCAGGTAAGCAATCAGACAATCATACATGCAAGCAAGGGATGGAAAACATAAGGCATAAGGAAGACATTATACCTTACGAGTCAAACAGGTAGGGATATCGCGATCGGATGTCGTCCTCACGCTCCCACGTTGACTCACCTAGAGAGTGATGACCCCAAGCAACACGGACTAAGTTAATAGTCTTGTTCTTGAGTATCTTCTCTCTCCGGTCCAATATAGACACGGGCCTCTCCTCATACGAAAGGTTGGTACCAACAACCAGTTCCGAATGATCCAGGATATGGCTCGGGTCCGGGACGTACCGTCGTAATTGGGACACATGGAATACATCATGCACCTCACTTAGCGACGACGGAAGAGCAAGACGATAGGATACATCTCCTACTCGCTCCAGGATATCGAACGGCCCTATATACCTAGGACTGAGCTTTTTCCGCACGCCAAAACGAATGACGCCGCGGTTAGGCGAGATCCTAAGGAATACATGGTCGCCGATAGCAAACTCTAAGGGACGCCGATGAGCATCGGCCCAATGCCGCTGGTGATCTTGTGCAACTCGAAGACGATCTCTGATCCTTCTGACTACTTCAACTGTCTGGGTAATCATCTCTGGACCAAGCATCTGCCTCTCTCCGACATCATCCCATGCTAGCGGGGATCTGCACTTTCTACCATACAGAGCCTCGAATGGAGCCATCTGGATACTGGCCTGGAAACTATTGTTGTACGAGAATTCCACAAGATGCAGGTGATCTTCCTATGAACCACCGAAGTCGAGGGTGCAAGACCTCAACATGTCTTCAAGAGTCTGGATAGTGCGCTCTGACTGGCCATCTGTCTGCGGATGATATGCCGAACTGAACTGGAGACGAGTTCCCAAACTCTCTTGCAAGCTACGCCAAAAGTGCGATGTAAACCTTGAATCTCGGTCCGAAGTGATACTGACGGGCACACCGTGAAGCCTGATAATCTGCCTGAGGTACATCTCTGCCAACTAAACCGTTGACTGTCCAACTCTAAATGGAAGAAAATGAGCCACCTTCGTGAGCCGGTCAACAATAACCCAAATAGCATCTCGATCAGCTGGGGATCTAGGCAATCCAGTCATAAAATCTATGGTCATATGCTCCCACTTCCATTCTGGAATCGACAAGGGCTGAAGAAGTCCAGCGGGCCTCTGATGTTCAGCTTTAACCTGCTGGCAAACCAAATACCGAGAGACAAACCGGGCTATCTCCCTCTTCATGCCATTCCACCAGAAGTGCTGACGGATATCATGGTACATCTTCGTGCCACCGGGATGAATAGAATACTGCGAACTATGAGCTTCTGCCATGACTTCTTGTCCGATATCTCTACTGGGTACACAAAGACGAGAGCCGTGTCGAAGTGTACCATCTTCATGAATGCACAACTCTGGCCTTCTTCCTGTCTCACACTCTGCTCTGAGCCGCTGAAGCTTGGAATCTGTAGACTGCGCCACTCGGATCCTCTCAACTATGCTGGACTGAACCTGTAGACTGGCCATCAATGCCACGTTGGAAGGAAGAACCACTTCAATTCCCATCTTCTGAAGATCTGTCAATAACTCTGGTTGTGCCGTCAGGAAATAAACTCTGACTCTCCGACTCAACGCATCAGCTACAACGTTGGCCTTCCCCGGGTGATACTGCAAATCCACATCGTAGTCTAAACATATTAAGTAAAATCATGTTCATGACAAAAGGCGTAAGGATATAAAATGTGCGTAAAATATCTAATAAAATATCAATATACAGGGCTATAGAAGAGCCAAGCTTAAGGAAAAATAAAACCAAATCTCTATGATTGGACAGATTGCGCAAGGGTCCCTGGGGTCGGGTTGCGCAGGAGTGGATGGCGCAGGATGGTTGGCGCAGGAATGGTTGGCGCAGGAATGGATGGCGCAGGGGATAGATGGCGCAGGGTTGAACTGCGTAGGGATGAAGTGCGCAGGGTCCAAGCGCGCAGGGTTAGATTGCGCGGGGAGCCAACTGCGCAGCGGTGAGCTGCGCAG